>JAJOZX010012818.1:0-35000 GCA_023014485.1 Bathynomus jamesi | reverse complement strand
TCGAACCCAGGATCTTCCAATTGTCGGTCAGATATGCTATCCACTACACTTCCTCGTGTGCAGAACACTCCTCTATACTTACGTCGTTTCTATACATTAATATACTGCGTGGTCATTGCAGTTAAATGTACATATTCACGATTTGCGAGGGTGCCCTCTCAAGGCATTGGTTTCTGCCCTATGTAGGAGAATTACGACTTCTGACTGATCGAGGCCCGTGGTGTAGTGGATAGCATATCTGACCGGCAATTGGAAGATCCTGGGTTCGATTCCCGGGCGGTTACCTCATTTTTCATTTGTTCGTTATTTCTCTTCCTCGTGTGCAGAACACTCCTCTATACTTACGTCGTTTCTATACATTAATATACTGCGTGGTCATTGCAGTTAAATGTGTGTGTGTATATATATATATATATATATATATATATATTATATATAAAAGGTTATATTCATTCTAGATTATAATAATTAAGCGGTTTGTTACACTTTATGTATTGGCATCTTAATTAAGGTTTTAATCACCATTTAAACCTTCCAAATTGGAAATACTTTACGAAATTTTAATCGTTTGCACGAGCTTTCAATCTGGCAAGAGAAGAATGACAATGGCTCACTCCATAATCAAACTGACAACATGAATCAAGAGTAAAAAGGTAAAGATAACAAACACGAATCTCATTTCCCCACGATTTGGGGCGAGTGTTTCCTAAGGGTTACTTTTAGCCTGATCATTAATAAGCCGCACCCAGGAGTCAGCATGCATAACTACTGATGTCCTATAAATTATGAAAAATATCGTGAAATTGAAGACACGTTTCAATAAATTTGTGAATACTTGCTTTATGTAATGGCGGTGCTTTAATGTTCATGATGCAGGTATTCAGTCCCAGAATTTACTTGGAAACCAAAATCATGTGGATGAAATGTAAATTGTTTTTCCATGATGATTGAGAAAGTGTCCCGCTGTATATTAGTAAGTGAAGAGAAATTAATTTATTTACGTTTAACTTCAAAACAAATATACCATAATAACTACACAAAAATAATGAACACCAAACATTTCTTGAACATTAATAGAAACTGTGAAGATATCGTGGTAAAAACTCTGAAAACATAATATCCAAATAAAAAAAAACAATTTTTCTAAACATAAAATTTCTGTGATACTCAAAAGTTTTTCTTCAAATAACATGTTATTGTTAAGTTCAGTTCTCTACATTTAAACATGTGTCTCTAAACTTCTATAACCAGTGATACGAAACTTAACTAATAGAGAAATTATTTATTTTAATAGGTTTAAAATCTGACATAACTTCAGATTTCACAATTTTCGGTTGTCAAATTTTGTGAATACATTCATGCCAACACATTTAATATTTATCATCATCATATACGGTCGAAATATATTTACTTTCTCTCTTGTTTTTGGAAATAACCTTTAAATCATAACATTTGTTCGAGGTTTTTTTCTTACGAAGTTGTAGAAATATTGCTATGAAACTACAGAACATCGCAACTGCAATAATTCCAATAACTGCGACTGCGATGTGGGTTCCTGATTTTGAACTTTCTTTTGAGTTAGCTGAAATCATTAAAAATAATTTTGTCTTGGGTCATTTCATCTTTGGTTAACATGACGTAGGAAAATGAGAAGAACCGATATGAATTAAGATGATATCTCATCGTCAAGTCAGACTGTAATCAGAAACCAAAGTCAGTCCTGAACTGCCCCCACTATTCAGGTGGATAGTTTTTACTCTCTCTTCCAGCCCAGTATCTTACATTCATATAAAACTAAATTAGAAGAGACAGAATGAATGAAACTTAAAGTCAATCATTACTCCGTTTGTATAGAAAATTAAATAAATATACTGAAGCCTAAGTCGAAGTTTATATGAAAAAAATGAATATTTTTGGCTCAGTACAAAACTTTTATGATTTAAATAAAAAAGTACTTACTTTCATCATTAACTGTATCATTTATACTATAACTAGTGCTAGTACTATCTTCTGTCGCAGGAACAAAGTGCATGGTGCTAGTGGTTGTTGAAGTGGTACTATTTATACTGTTAACCGGAAAGATTGTTGATGTTATATCAGCTGTATTAGTACTACTTTGAGCTGTTGATGGACCAACACTAATATAACTAATGCCAGTTGTATCAGTGCTACTTTGAGTTGTGGTTTGAATTGCATTAGTGGTAAGAAGTGTACTAGTAGTTCTTGGAGTACTACTAGTAGCAGTAGTAGTACGAGAGCAGTCATTCCCATCACACTCAGATTCACCGTTACCTAGAAAATTTGTTTTAAAAGTTAGTATTTTTAAATATTTTTAACCGAGTAAATAATATATTCAATAATATTATATTAACAATAGTATTCCAAAGTACAAGTAGTCATTCATCAAATTAACTGGTTCACTAAAGCGGTATCGGACAGTGAAGTTCAAATTGATGATTATAATGTATACAAAACGTTTCGGGAGTTTCCTTTATCCATGTTCAGCATGTATATCTAATGTTTCGAAACTGTAGATGAGAGACCGAATATGAAGCTTTAAAGTAACCGATATTACTGTAATATCTGTAATATCTTTATGTTCTTCACGAATAAAATTTTTTGCTTTATAAATTATGTGCTAGCTTAGACCATTGAAGATGGGAACTGTAAAGTGTCGAAAAGTTTTGTAACTAAAACTATAAAGTACGTATAAATGATGATGCGGACCCACGTGTAATTTTTCTTTTTAATAATAGGTTTTATACAGTATATTGCCAAATATTCAAATTTCATTAAGAAAATACACAGTAATAATTTCGAATGATATTTTGAGGGGGATGTATAACCATATTTACATGTTCGTTACAAACATCATCCTTATGAAGTCTGAATATGCAGTAAAACCATCAAGTGTATGAAAAAAGAAGCAAGTAAGTGAGTGTATGTACCGAAACGATGGTGCTTGTAATAATATTCCAGGAGTAACGCAGCGGTCGGCACTAGTTGTTCTGAGTGCTGTGCTAGTTTCTGCCCCTCCTGACAATTATTAATATAATTCCATGTTTTATATACATACTGGCTGACTCAAAGGTTATGTCTCATAATATACATACATACATACATATATACACAGGGTGAGTCAAAAGTCTCCCTACATAGGCAAAATGGTCATGATAAATAAATGATTATTTATTTTTTATTTTTTTGCAGGTGATGTGCTGAGATGCCTTCGTCCCAAGAAGAGCGTATAGAGATCATTCTTCTGGCAAGATCAGGAAGCTGTCGCAAGGTTGCCGAGGATTTTAACAGGAGACACGCCCCCGGCACGCACATCACACAAGACACCGTTGCCAAACTCATTGAGAAGTTCAAGAAGACTGGAAGTGTTGCAGACCAACCGACAAGTGGCTGTCCACGAGCAGCCACCGATGAAGGCACAGCGACCATGGTGCTGGCAGCGTTCGCAAAGAGTCCCCAAAAAAGCACTCGACGGATGTCTGCAGAATGCGGTGTCAGCCAAAGGAGTATCGTCAGCATTATGAAAGAGCACAGATGGCATCCATACAAAATGCAAATGTTGCAGTATCTTAGCGAAGACGACCCGGACAGGCGGCTGGAATTCTGTGAATGGACAAGAACAAAAGTGGACGAAGACACGGAGTTCTCGGCTGGCATCCTGTTTTCAGATGAAGCCAACTTTTATATTCATGTAGAGGTTAATCGTCAAAACGTACGTTATTGGAGCGATGACAACCCACACTGGATGAGTCCCTCAAAGACGCAAGGCGCTAGAAAAGTGATGGTGTGGTGCGGGATATGGGGCAACACAAATTGTTGGCCCTTTTTTCATTGACACCAATCTGAATGCCAAAATGTATTTAAACATGTTGCAAGACAGTCATGCCGTCCCTGCTGAACGAGGACGGGGGATTTCTAGCGTACTTTCAGCAAGACGGGGCGCCACCCCATTACGGTATCTGAGTGCGCCAGTGGTTGGATCAACAGTTTCCGGGTCACTGAATTGGCCGCCGTGGTCCCGTGGAGTGGCCTCCGAGGTCCCCAGACCTCACCCCCCTTGATTTTTACTTGTGGGGGCACTTGAAGGCCATGATGTACCAGGTAAAAATACAAAACACGGACCACCTAAAAGAACGCATTCGTGATGCGTGTGCACGCATAACACCAGACGTGTTAACGCGCGTTTGCCATGACTGGGAGGAACGCATCCGTATGTGCATTCAGTGTAATGGTGCCCACATAGAGCATATTTGTGACTTACAAGTGATTGCATAATAAAGTGACCATTTTGCCTATGTATGGAGACTTTTGACTCACCCTGTATATACATATATATATATATATATACGTGTGAAGTTCCCCCTTCAACATGGCTTTGGATTCACCATGTATATAATTTTAGTTCATGAACAATTCGTGCGGAAACAAAACCAAGGTTTTACCATATATACAGTATATACAAAGTTTTTAGCTTGTTTTTCACAAAGTATTATCCCACTTATACACCTATTCAGGGTATATGTAGCTCGCAGTATTAGTGCCAAGTACCGTGTATAAATAGTAGGAAAAGGACATGTACGTGGAAATTTTCGTACGTAGGTCATCACAACTTCAACCTTTTCTGATGTTCCCTGCGATAATTCCTCATTTCATGGAGGTCAGGCTTGTTGCCCCTCCTCTTGAGTTGGTTTGATGAAGTAAAAAGGTGGTTTCTTGCGCTCTCCACTTCATATAGGCAGGTACTCTCGGCTCATCCGAAAATGTTCTGAGCCAGGCGTCTAGTCTTCTTTTGAAGATATCCACCGCTACACCACGTGTTCCTTAGTTCCTTGGATAGCTAGTTGAACAATGGACAGTCTTGGTCCTCTCACAACAAAACCATTTCCTTCAGGGTTGAAGATGTTGCCTGTCTAGCCTTTAATTTGAGAACACGACACATTCTTCCCTTTCTACTCTCCACTGTTGTTTTAGTGGTTATGGGCTTAAAGTAAGATTGGGGATTAGTTCTTCCACTAGCGGAGCGACCCGGCGTTGCCGGGGTGGATGTTGGACGCTATATATATATATATATATATATATATATATATACCCGGTTAGGTAAACTGAATGCCCGGTTAGGTTAATTGAATGCCCAGTTAGGTCAACTGAATGCCCGATTAGGTTAATTAAATGGCCGGTTAGGTCAACTGAATGCCCGATTAGATTAATTGAATGCCCGGGTACGTTAATTGAATGCCCGGTTAGGTTAATTGTACACCCTTAACGATTGGTTAGGTTAAGTCATAATATTTTCGTTAAAGCCAACGAAAATATCACGACTTAACCTAACCAATCGTCAAGGGCGTACAGATGACCTAACCTGGCATTTAATGAACCTAATCGGGTATTCAATAATTTTACCATAGGTTTCGTAATGATCTTGATGACGTCATTTAATGTTTTAAAATTAATTATTTAATTTATTAACACCCACGTGCACAACCTCGGGACTTAATCAATATGTGTGTGAAGTTTCATGTTTGTAACTGCTTCCATTTTGGAGTTATGGCTGATGGCTGCAACACACACACACACACACACACACACACACACGTCTTTTTATTATTATTATTATTATTATTATTATTATAGATAAACAATAGACTGGTACAAATTTATAACCGAAAGAAAAGGGGAAAATTGGTTTTGTAGGCCTAGGGGGTCCGAAATTTTCATAAAATGGAAAATAATTGCAATTTTCTTAGTTACAGCGACAGGCATAATGATATTAGGATACCTAATAGAAATTTTGTAATATTTTAAAGTGGGGAAAATAAATAATTTTCTAAAAATGATCTTCAACTATAAAAGCGCATCTAATCAGATAACTTAATTAACGTATTTCTATGACAACTAAAAAATAGAATGATAAATCAATATCCTATCAAATTGTTTGTGTATACGTAAAATTATTTGTACAAAAGCCACAGTAATAAAACGCACAAAAGTCACGGTAAATAATTTCGAGTGTGGCTCGTTTAACTTTAAACTCGTGTTTATTTAAATTACCCGTTTTAATTGTAATTTTTTGTATTGAATCGATAAAGAAATCTTTTGTGATTTTTTGTATTGAATTGATAAAGAAATCTTTTGTGAATCGAAAATAAAATTATAACAAATATCAAAATATTTTGTATAAAAATCATTGAATTTTAAAAATGCATGTTTGTTTTTAGTTTTTTGCAAAAAGTTCCTTATGAATTTTAAAAATATATACTTTTTTAAATTGAATCGATAAATAAATCTTTTGTGAATCGAATGATATTAAATGTTTAGTAAATATTGACTTATTTTGTGCCAAAATTATGATTAAAAATGAAAAATTAAAAAAATGCGTGTACAGGCATGGGAAGAACTGTACCCATAAAAGGGGGGAAGGAATTATGTTAGGGAATTTTTTTAGCATGCGCACTGCACAATAAAAAGACGCATCGAATGGTGGAAACCGCATTGTTCTACACCAATTGTAGCGACCTGTAGGTGTGCGCAAAAAAACTGTTACATATATATATATACCGGGTGTCCGAGAATTATCTGTACATATTTGGCTGTTATTAAAAGTCAACCATGAAGTGTAGAAATTCCAGTGTTGTTCATTTTACAGAGAATCTCATTAAGTTTTTTCTGATACCACGTTTTGACAAGTTTTTTAGAAATGTACGCGGGTGACAGACATTGATGATTTAAAAGCAAGAATCACAGCTGCTATTGAGCGAATTGATGTGGATATGCTGCAGCGTACATGGCAACATTTGGAGTATCGATTGGATGTTTTGCGAATCACTAATGGTGCACATATCGAATGTTTGTAACAACGTTACTTTAATAAAAGAAACTTTTGAAAATACAGATTCTAAATAATCTTGTTTAAGAATTTTACGTGTGTTATCAAGAATTTTATAAAAGATGAAATTGTACAGATAATGTTCGGACACACTGGAATTTCTAAAAAACTTGTCAAACTTGGTATCAGAAAAAAATTAATGAGATTCTCTGTAAAATGGGACAACACTGGAATTTCTACACTTCATGGTTGACTTTTAATAACAGCCAAAAATTGTACAGATAATTCTCGGACACCCTGTATATATATATATATATATATATATATATAAGGTTTCATTTCTGAAATAGTATATTAGATTTTCCAAGTGTAAATAATTCTGTACCGCTCTCTTCTTTTCAGCGAATATAAATTTAATTCACGTAACCTTTCCCATTAATGTGTTTTTTTGCATCCACTGATTTTGGCTGTGAAGCTTCTATGAATCCCTTTTAGTTGACTAATGCCTTCTTTTTCATATGGGTGGTTAAGACCGAGTAATACTCGAACTTGGGTATGATAAGCATTTTCAACAGAGGAATAATTATACTCCTATCCCTTCAAAGATTCTCAGTATCTGTCCAGTTATTGTTTCTGCTCTGTTTACTGCTATCTATATATCTATCTTAGAGAGGTCTATCTATCTTATTTTGTGTTTCAAATTTCGCGTCATCAGGCATTACAATTCCTAAATCATTTGCATTAGAGTTTTTCTGAATTTCATGTCCATTTGGAGTAGAGTATTCCATGGAGTTTAGGTCCTCCCTTCTTCCATACCTTGATACCTTCCACACCTTCCATACCTTGAAATTTCTCGGTGTTAAATTTCATATTACTGCCTTCAGACCAATTGTAGATTCTGTTCATATCTGTTTGTAGAAGTCCTATATCCTTTGGGATCTTATTTTTCTACAAATTTTGTGTCATCAGCAAAGGATGTTACTGTGCTCTCACTATTAACTTCCTCACCTATATCAGTTAGCATGATTATAAAGAGTAATGGAGATAATACTGTTCCTGTGGTGGTGAGTTAAGGACCTCTGACTCAGATGAAGATATTCTTTGAACTGTAACGACTTGCTGCTGCTCACTAATGAAATTATATACCCATTTTCCTACTTTTCCTGTTATTCCCATATATTTCAATTTATGTGCTGTGATTGCATGGTCACACTTGTCAAACACCTTGGCAAAGTCTTGAGTGGCAATGTTGTTATATTGTTCCATTAGGTGTGATAGGCATGATCTTCGTGATCGGAGTTCATGTTGGTTACCATTTAATTTTTTCGAGTTCCCTAAAAGTAATAGACTTTTTTCTCTAACCGTTCTTTCAAATATTTTGGTGAGATGAAATGTAAACAACAATGGCCTATAGTTTTTTGTTTCGGATCGGTCTCCTCCTTGAAATATTGGGACTATGTTCGCTCTCTTCAGTATGCTCGGTATTTCTCCGTGTCTAATGGTCGTCTCCCTATCCAATATAGGGGCTTGCGAGTTGTGGGACATACGGCCACACTTATACACCTATCTTTGACAGTTATCAAATATTCAGAAACCACACTAATCTCGATCGCGGTTGCGGCCTTATAGCAATAATCTTGTCCCATATATTTACTGTGCTAAATACAATTGCCAAAAAACTTTGGCTGCCGACGGTTATACAGCATGCACGTAAACTAGCCACAGACTACAGACTCGAATTTGACTGTGATATGGGACCTGAAGAGCTGATATGTTATAATGGTTGAGCAGGAAATAGGTGTGCGTATAGTTGTATTTGGTTTGGATGATCGTCGTACGACTGTGTATGTTTTAAAAAGCAGTGTGAGAACTCGTACAACCTCTACTTATTTTAGGTTTGTCGGGGACAACGTACCCCGCTATTCGCAATATAAGGACTCATTACGTGAGTAATGATAAAAGCCGTAAGTATGGCAGGCACCATGATTTGTGTAAGGGGTGACTCGAGTTTACGGATGATATAGTGAAACATTGTAACGATTGTCACATGGTTTGCGAACAGTGAAAAAGCCCCAAATGCAAAAGCCGGTTAGTTGAAGCTGAGAAGAGGGACTATAATGTATGTAGACTTTTTCAATAATTTCTGTTTTTATTTCCATAAATCAAATAGGACGTGCAGGAAAATGAGAACTTGCGAGTGCAGCATGCTTCATATGATAGACAGTTAGGGAAACTTCGACCGCATGTGTGATGAAATTCTCTGTACTACATGCTGTGAGAAATATAAGGCGGATGGTGTAAAGCATGTTTTTTGTATGAAAGACGCCAGGCCTAAAAATCCGTGCATAACTGTATATTATGACATAGAGACATACACAAACCCAGAAACCAAAGAGGTTATTCCCCACCTACATGTAAGCCAGATCATCTGTGACGAGGGTATGAACGTTGAGTGTGATGAGTGCTGTAACTATGGTAAACGGACAAACATTTCTAAGGCGACTGTAAGAGACGTCCCTGTGAAACTCTTTGTGGACTATATTGTCAAGCTATCGGACCAATTCAAAAAAATGACCATATATATATTCTTGCGCATAACGCAGCAAAGTTTGACACACGCAGTTTCTTTATAAATGCAGATAAGGAATAATGTCCAATCTAAAGACACTCTGTTATTCACGCCTTGTAAATTAGCCAAGTTGCCCAAAGTAATGGAGGTGGACGCTGAAATTTCAAAAGGCTATTTCCCCCACACATTAATTACTGAAGGCATTTTAAATTACGTAGGACTACCACCACCCAAGCATTACTTTGACTATGACAGTACGAGTGTTAGTGAGCAGGAAGATTTTGAGAGGTATTACAGCAGTTTTAACAATATAGTACATGAATGTAAACGCTATTGTGTGAACGATGTACGCGTGCTTAGAGTGTGCTTCCAGGCCTTCAGAAGGGTGTACATAACCCTTTCAATTGTGATCCGTTACAAGCAGCAACCACGATCGCATCATTATGTTTCACGGTTTTCAAAGAATAACTTTATGCCTAAAGACACGTTGGCTGTCATTTCCCGTAATGCCCCCCGTAGTTATGGGTATAAGGCTATTTACTGGCCGACGCACCTTCAACAGTAGACTGGTGTGCTTATAAAGCATGCTTGCAACACCGGTGAGATGGCCATTAAGATTAACGGTGGCGTTTTTCGGGTGGATGGTCTAAGTGAGGACCCACACACCGGTGTGAAGACAGTGTACTCATTTAACGGATACTGGTGGCATGGGTGCCCACGTGCTGAGTGTGGAATTACAGTGTATGTCCATGGGAGATCGCCAGCTGATAGTCTTGCCTGGACCCGTGTCCGTGATCAGCTTATAAATTCTTAATTCACTCACAAGGTGCTGTGGGAGCATCAATATGATGTATGGATGGAGGGCGATGACTAGTATCGTGAGAAAATAAGAGCCATCAAACGCTCAATGGTTGTGGACCCTCTAAACTGCGGAGATAGTCTGTTTGGAGGTCGTACAAACCCCTTCAAGCTATACTTCCCACCTACGAAGGGTGTGAAACTTCATTACTACAATTTCTGTTCTTTATATCACTACATTATGAAGAACAACCCATACCCAGTAGGAGCACCTGAAAAGGTGGTGGGTCCTACGCTACCTACCATCAAGGACTTCTCA
Organism: Bathynomus jamesi; assembly: GCA_023014485.1. Classification (NCBI taxonomy): domain Eukaryota; kingdom Metazoa; phylum Arthropoda; class Malacostraca; order Isopoda; family Cirolanidae; genus Bathynomus; species Bathynomus jamesi. Next base: position 24,473 of record JAJOZX010012818.1, on the reverse strand, counting down.
GCTGGTTTGAATGATAACTATTTTGGGCTCTCCTTTGTCGATGTACTCTCTCCTACCGATTTACGGATGCCAATCCTACCCATCGTTATAGGGCACAAACTCATGTTCCTCCTGTGTGTGAAGTATGCAGAGGAGAATAATGGACATTGTAGCTATACACCCAACCAGAGGAAGATCAGAGGCGTTTATATAAGTCCCGAGCTAGCCTTAGCTATTCATCACGGTTACAGAATACTGAAGATTTATGAGGTGTTGAGGTTTCAGAAATTCCCCAACCTCTTCATCCCGCATATAAATACTTTTTTGAAGGATAAACTTCAGGCATCGGGTTACTCGCGAGGCGTTAAGTCCGAAGACGATAATCCTGCCTATATTCAGCGCTACCGTGATCGTGAAGGTATTTAGCTTCAGGTCTGATTGCCCCCGAAACCCTGGCAAGCGCTTTAGCGCAAAATTGTGCCTAAATAGTCTTTGGGGGAAATTTGCGCATAATACAGACAGGGGTAACGTCCATCTACCTCAAAGTTATAGTGAGGTTTGGGATTACGCAAACCCTATCAATAAAGAAGTCATGGAGATCGTGAATGTGGGCAACACCCACCTAGTAAGATAGAAGAGAACAGATGTCTACGGGATACGTCACGTGTCACAAACATCTCTGTAGCAAGCGTCACAACAGCTTACACACACATCAAACTTTGACGTCTGTTGGATTCTTTTGGACAGACGGTTCTGTACGCAGATACAGATAGCGTGATATTCACGGAGAGAGAAGGTTAATATATGCCTCCTATTGGTGAATTCGTCGGCGACCTGACTGAGGAAATCAAGGATGAGTACGGTGATACCACCTACGCCGATTCTTTCGTTTCCACGGGGCCAAAAACTTAAGGGGTACGTGCGAGGGCAGGTGACGAGTACAGATACATCGTCAAGGCTTAAGGTATCACCCTGAAACACGCAAACTGGCAGATCATTGACTTTAACTCGCTCAAAGAACTAGTGAGCTTGGAAGATACCGAAAAATGAGGTTGATCAGCTACCGCACTTAGTTGTGGGGATTCAACTTCCGGGCACAGAAGTTGAAGGAACTTAGGAGCTTAGGGGTACGAAGATGTGCCGTAACATATAAGGAAAAGATACCAGGTGTCGGGCACCTACGACATTGTTCTCTTTGGACACCGTGAGGCATGAATATTTGTTATATAAAGATATAGCTTGTTTTAGTCTATTTGTTAACGATATTTTATTTATTTATTTTTCAATTAATTACGTGTGTTTTAAATAAATTATGCTTCAGTTAGTGTTTCATTTTCCCCTTTGTGTGTGTGTTGGGGGGGGGGGGTGCGTGTGCGTGTACAATAAAAATCTAAGCACCGCCCACTGTATGGTGCGCACCATAAAAAGAATGTCACGTGACTCCGGCTACTAAACCAGTTGGAAGGATATATCTCCTGGCATGTTCAGTTGACCATAGCAAGTCTTTGCTCTCAGATATCTTTTACCTGTTGAAGAATTCTCATGTAGACGTAAAACTAACGATGGCAGCCGCTGATATTGCATGCTCTACATTCCTGAAGTGGTACAGTACTTGCCAAAGTCTACAGATGTGGTGAACACTCAAAGATTATCTAGTCAAACGTCTTTTGAGAGATTTAAGGCCAGCCTAAATCGCGTGAAGCTGTGCGAGCAGGATGCTCAAATACTTTATGGATTTTCTGATGAGATCATAAGAAGCTTCCGTAATGGAGTATGTTGTGAGTTTGCGCTGTGAAAGAGCCATCGTTTGCTGAAGAAAAACAGAGATTGTGGATCGTGAAACTCATTGACGAGTGGCACAACAAAGCCTATTACGTTATGTTGCACTTCACCGAGTACACACATGTAATGCTAAACGCAAATCTTGTGATCATGGACAGCTTAAAATATTTCTATCACTGTATCCACGTATACCACGACGAGGTGGGTAGTGAAATTATAGCTAAAGGGACGTGCGCATTTTTAATAGAATTTAGTGACGAATACTGTTTATCATCCAAAGTTGAGCAGTATGGGCACGTATTTTTCTCAAATAGAGCCCCTCAATGCCAATAAGTTTTTATCTTCATTTACCATTTTGTGTACATACTCATCAAAGAAATATGGTGAACCTTGTTATACCTGAACATGGTAAAAAGTCGTTAGTACGTATCCCAGGCAACGGGCATGATAAAACTTTGAAACCTGTGTTGCTTCACGTATCCCTGATGGAAAATTTCTCTAATCATTTAGCCGGTATAATGGGTCACGGGTTTAAACATTCAATTATACGATTTACACGTGTTGATGTTTTCATGTTGGAACAATTCCGTACAGGAATTCGATGTCGCGTAGTAACAGACGCAATACATGTTCCACCCCGCACGGCACGCTAACTGAGTCAAACAGCGCACCGTCCGGCTCACAACCGTCTTAGAGAGTGACCCCACTGGACGTTCTCTCCTCGCAGACTCGTTAGAAAAGGGATAAAAGGTGGAGCTTCCATTAAGCAGCATCCTCAACACAAAATACAATATCTCTGTCTACAAATCAGTTCGTGTTTAAACGTAATAGCGGTGCTATTAATTATTTTCGTGAAACAAAATGTAAACAGGCAGTAATGTTATTTATTTGAATATTAAGGAAACGGATAAAATATTCATGGTGATTGAGAAGTGGGCAGTGGAGAACTATAAAATACCTGCAGGGGTGGGTAAGAGAAGAGAACAAATTAACGACACCTCCCTCATACTCTGTTATTTGCACACTGCATGTGAACCGCGATACTCGGTAGCCCTCTGTCGATATACGGCTGATGTGGGAAATAGTACCCTTATACCTACATGAAACCGGTTCATTCTCCATAGACTATTTGAAATTGGTGCTCTCCGTAAACTAAAACCGTTTTTAAATGGACGTATCGCTGATCTGCGTTATTTCGACACTGTTCTTGAACACGCGTACTCTGTGCTGCTCGACGACTTCATATATAGAAACTACAGACCACAAGAAATATGATAAGCTCTGGATCAAAGGTATAGAACGCTACAAGCCCAAACTCGCCTTTACGATACAGCTGTCAAAACGCTTAAAAGACTTTCTCAACCATCGTTATGAGTTGTGAAAAATTTACAGTTGAAAAGATTAGTGAAAAAAGAATAAGTGCGCGCTTGGAAAGAGTAGTCTATAAACTCGATTTTGCTGATAATGTCGCGCCAAGCAATTCCGTCTTTGAGCGTGCTTTTGATTGCATTCTAGCCTTATTTAAAGAGCATATCCGTTTTACTTCCAATTGTAAAGTGGGCACAAAGATAATGTTAAACGAGCTGAAAGGCCTTTATATTGAATATAGAGCCCCGCATACTTTGAGTGGTGAATTAATGTTAAATCGCATTTACTGCGTAGTACAGAGTAATAAGGATGTAAATGTGGATTCGATTACGTGTAAGTTTACTATTTTATTTGAGCAAGGTAGAAACTGATCTTAAAGCTTGTATTTCCATTTTATGTTTCATGCGGATATATATATATATATATATATATATATATATATATATTAATATATATATATACACACAAAGGGGCGTAGTACCTGGTATTCAATGCATTAAAACCAAGCTCACCCTCTTAAAACCAAGCTCACCCTCTCGTCTATTGTTAATTTCGTAGCCATCCCCTACCTAAAAGAAAAAATAATATATTATAGTCAACACTGAAAATTCCTACGATGCGCGACTTTCGTGCCACCCTGTATATTAAAAGTGTGTAAATGAATAAAAACACATTCATAAATGTGTTACAATAATTAAACATGTGCTGAAAGTACTTGGCATGGCTACTTATAATTTACTTATGATTTAAAAAAATGCATAAAATATCAAACCTATGATTTTACTTCAGGGGAGGCTGAAACCCCCGTATCCCCCTGTCTACGTCCCTGTATATATATGTATATATATATATATATATACATATATATACATATTATATTAAATAAGTGTTGCATATTCTAGTTTTACAACTGCTGTATATAGAATTCTTCTCTACTAGCTGTATTATTGTTTGTTTTGATGCGTATATATACAGTGTGTATATATATATATATATATATATATATATATATGTTAAATAACTCCAGTGTGTATTATTTCTGTTTTTGCGTCTAATGTATATACACAATTCTTCTCTACTGGCTGTATATTATTATTATTTTATGCTTGATGGAAATATATATGTTAAATAAATCTTGTATGTATTATTCCTGTTTTGCACTTAATGTATATACATATTTTAACTCGTCTTTACCAATTGTATTTCATGAATATTATATATATTAAATAGACAGAGCGATGTAATTGTATATTTTATTTATCTTTTATACCATGTAAAGGAATATCTCTGTTATTCTGTTAATGAAAATGAGGGTGTGTGTGTGTATATGTATACATATATATACAGTATATATATATATATATATGTGTGTGTGTGTGTGTGTGTGTGTGTGTGTAAAAATGAACAATGAATAATTCCTATATTGATATATTCTTATAAGGGTTCCAAAAAGCCTTAGCCCCCCCCCCCATTTTCAGCTTACATGTTTACTTATATCGAAATAGTTTTAAGTGATTATAAAAATATATAAAATTCTTTATTTATTGCAGGTATTAAAATTACTCTAGCTGATAAAGTGATAATATAATGGCTTCTCAATTAATTGGTGATTCGGAGAGGCAACGTGTGATAGATCGCATACGAGCAATAACATTTCGGGAAGCTCGTGATGCTGGAGCCACCTTTATAACACGTTCATGGGTTGCCAAAAAGTTGCGAAGAAGTGAGGACTTCGTCAAAAGAAATTGGAATAAAACTTTGGATGAATGTGAAATGAATACAAAAATCTGGGCGCCCAAATTTGCCACTCTCTCAGGAAACAAAGGACATCATTGAAAGCGGTACGCGTAAGCGAAAAAACAGCTGTACTAAACTTTCTAGAGAGATCGAAGTGTTGAGAGGAAAGATCGTTAGTGGTCAGATCATTCGACTGTACCGTCATATGCAAGGTTTAAAGTCTTGGCATGAACTTCCAAACCAAGAAAAACTCAACTTAACATCGATGACAGAATGTAGCTTGCCCATTATCTTGAAGATTGGGATGTGATGATTTCATGCATTTAGCTGTCTCCGATGAATTTTTTGTTTACGTAACACGTCGGCCTAACTACCAAAATGATCGAGTATGGGCCACAACACCAGATGAAATCGATGACAATGAACAATTATCGCGAATTATTAAAAAGTCCAGACTGTGTTGGTGTGTTTGTTTTGTTCACTGCAAAGAAGCTCATGTGGGTGCTGAAGCCAAATGGTCAGAGTTGGGATGGACAGTATTTTCGTGATATTATTCTATCCCACATGTCATTCCTTTTCTAAGAAACCCAAACAATGTTATGGATGTCGATCAGGTCACACTTCTGCACGATAAGGCCCCCTGCTTTAAGGCATTAGCCACTCAACAGTTGTTGCGGAACCATGAGATCGATTTCTTTGGAAATGCAGATTAAATTCTCTTTTGTTAGGTGTGTTTAGTTTTACTGTACCTCTAATGGTTTAGGCCAAGGGCGGGGGGCTAAGTTTATTGGAGCCCCGTATTCATTCATATAATTCTTATATTCATTTATATACCGTAATTCTTACAGTCATTTATTATAATTCTTATATTCATTTGTATAATGCTTATATTCATTTATATAATTCTTATATTCATTCGTATAATTCTTATATTTATTCGTATAATTCGTATATTTAGATAATTCGTATATTTATATAATCCTTGTATTTATATAATCCTTATATTTATTTAATCCTTATATTCTTATATATTTATATTCTTATATTCATTTTTACATATAGAGTCCAAATTCGCAAAACGCTGACGAAGTTCGAATAAAATTTTTGATTCGCTTTCTATTTAATTTCTGCTTAATAATTGGTGAATTATTTCTTTTTAAATTACTTAATAATTTTTTTTAGATTTAGCTTAATAATATAATCTTGTTAAATTCTGCAATGTTCATTTTCTGTATACATTCTCTCTTCGTTGTAAAAGATGAAGTCATGTCTTGCTTAACGTTTAATTTTAAATCTTAAGCATTTAATTTTTGCTCATATGCATGTTTAATTGTAATTCATAATAAAATGCATATTTCAATTTCTATTTTTAGTTAACTCGGCAGATCATGATAACATCAGATCTGTCAATATGGGGTTTAAATTAAAAATATGGTTTCATCTTCAAATATCTTGCTTATCTGTCTAGACATTGCTACAGCTAAAATATTTACCTTATCTTCAAATATTTTGCAAAATAATGCAGCCTATTGAGAATAAAAAAACAAAACAAGTCAACATTAAATAAAAATTATGTCACCAAAATTTCAGTATATAAAGCAGAACAATTTTTCAAATATTCATTCTGATTTTAACTTATCTGACTTAGAGGCTGAGCATTACCTGTAACATTTTCGCAGTAAATACAGTAAGAGAATATCTTTGTCTTCTCCTTCGAGCCTTGCTTTCTTCAGAGAACTTAGTCTTAAATAGAGAAAAATAATTTCCCGATACGTTACAAGAAGAATCGTGGAACCTTCAGAGAATTTAGTAAGCTCCATAGAATCATCCGATCCACTACAAGAAGAAATCGGAGAGTAGTATAAAAAAAATTCCTGCGATTTCCTATACGGTACCAGATAATCCAGAGTAACAAATCCGTTGTTGCCACCTAACCAGAACCCCCGTGAACTTCGAACCTCCCAAGGTCATAGACGGAGGGGTTAACAACCTCTGCAACCAGGATTCTTTCAGTCTTCTAGACCCTGGAACTAGAACCAACATTCAGCTGACCGGCGTGTCACGACTTCCAGTTCTTCACATCCATCATTCGACCTGTGTTTCTCGACTCCAAGTTCTCCACGCTCACTCTTCTTGCAGGAACAAGTGACCAGCAAGACACGTCTTCAAGGATTTCGCCGTAGGAATCTTGTTAAGTACAGATCCTTTTTTCAAATTAATTACTAAACATTTTTGAAGTCAGTATAATTAACAGTTAGTAATTAGTATCAAGCCAGAATTAACAAAAAACACAGTGAACATTCCATAGACCAGTGATACATTTCTTTTTATTGAAACCAAGTTATTTCCACTATTATAGTTAGCATAGAATAATTTTATTTAATGTGCCAATCATAATATTACCATACATTCAAGTACATTAGCGTAAAATTTTGTTTACATTTTTTATTATTTTGTTTACAAATTTTTCAAGTTTTTCCCTAGTTAGGCAAATTGTTGTGTGCATTTATTTGTGTATTTCTTAGAGAGAGTAGTTAGGAAAACCAGTCAAGTGATCATTCCATAGATTAAGATCGGTCAAGCAAACCAAATTAGAATATATTAACAGTACCTTCACATATGAGCAATTCAGACGGTGCGCTTTCTGACATTGAAAATTTCCCTACATCCATTTTTCCACCTACCACGCGCCCTTCAAATATATTTCCAAACACGCAAACTTCAGATCAAGAACCAGCCAACATATCTGAAACCGCTCCCCCAGCATACATTAACTTAGGTAGACTTGCAAACCTTCCCCACACTGTCCTAATTTTTAAGGGAACTGTAGATAATAACTTCGTTGAACCGCGTGTAAGACCTTGGATTGAGTCTCTAGAACAGTATTTCTTACGGAAAAACATCACAGATGATGACATAAAGATTAGGGAAGCTAAAAGGTTTATTGACCCTAAAGAGGGGAATGCCGACGATACAGTTACATACGTCCCATCCATTAGCGAAGCTACAACTTGGGACAATTTTAAAAAACATTTATTAGAATTTTTCAAAGAAATAACACTTGCACAACCTTTGGCCACGTTAGAAGCTGTCTTCCACGCTAAATGGAAGAAAGAACACGAAGATTTAAGTAATTTTATTACACGAACACACACACACTCGTAGAAGTCCTCCGAACCGGAAATTGCGTGCGTCATTACATTCACTTCAAAGCAAAAAATCCTAATAGTAGCAGCATCCATTTACCAAAACCTACCCGTAGCACCAAAAAAGATATTTCAATAGTGTCTAAATATGACAAACCAGTAAGTGTAGCTATAAATAAAACAAGGGAACATTACCCAGACTTAGCGAGCCAGAACTACCGGAATGGTAGAGAGATCCCCATACACTATTCAGCAGCAGCAACACCAACAACAACAACCCTATAAATCTGGGCCGATGAAGGGAACACCACCTCAGAAACAAGTTCCACAAACCCAGCATGCAAACCCTCCTCCTCAGTGTTTTACTTGCGATAGTTTAGGGTACATGATAAGTTAATGCAATTATCCCACTTTTACACCCACTGTCATGAACATGGTCATCGCCGTGGCGACCCACAGAAATGTGCCGAGAAAACCCCTGCAGGGTACAGGCCCCACTTCCAGAGATCAAATCACCAACGTTCCCAAAAGCCCTCCAATTCGCAGAAACCAGTTAGTTCCCAGCCTCAACCGAACCACCCACCAAACAGATCTCGACCACAAGGTCAACCACACTATTACACGATATCCAGACCCCAATATAATCAGCAAGGTCGGATGGTTCGGTACGTAGAATACCGTTGAAGAATCAGTTTCCCCAGAGTACACTTTTCAAGAAGACCCTCCAGTGTATGGCGATTCCGTAGCATATGACTCAGGTCCTCCCATAGAAGTCAGTTCAAGTTCTTTTTTAGATCACACTTTGGAGGCAGCAGTTCAGCCTCCTCCCTCCTAAATAGCAGTAATAAACCCAAATACACACATAAACTACCCATCAGGATTATAGGTGCGAACCTACTAGATTTAATAATAAATTGCAGCACAGATAACCGAGATTTAACCGCTCTCCTATATATAGGAGCACATGCGACATTAATTAAGAAACAATGTGCAGATGAGTTACTAGAGAGTACAGATTATAAATATGAAATTAAGGCACCTTCCTACCAACTCAGAGGAGTTACAGGTACACCCATACCTACATATGGAGAAATTGAATTATATTTAGAAGTTGGTAACGCGGTATATCATGCAAAAAGTTGTATTGTGGAGGCAGTCGCCACCTTTCAGACAGCAGATATCTTACTAGGTATCGATTTCTTCAAACGGAATCATTGGGAAATTTACCCAGTCAGAAAATTAGTTAAGTGTAGAAATAAGACACACCCTCTCCATGAGAATAATAGAGAGGTGCCGCACGTTCACCCTAATGCTAACAGAATCAGTTTAGTTCGGATTTCCGGAAGAAATAGGAAACCCACTCCAGTTTATAGCAGTTCAAGTTAGTCGGTTGCATCCAGAGGGACAACCGCCCGAGAAATCAGCCCCTAGAGTAATTAGTTCCAGTTGTTGAATCCAGCAGGATCAACACAGTTTCCAGTCATTCAGTTTCGAGACAGTCAGCTTCCAGTCATTCATTTTCCAGTCATTCAGTTTCCAGACAGTCAGCTTCTATTCAGTCAGTTTCCAGTCAGTCAGTTTCTAGACAGTCAGCTTCCATTCAGTCAGTTTCCACTCAGCCAGTTTCAGTTAACTCAGCAGTTGAGATTCGAAATCCAACTGAAACGATTTTTCAGCAAATAAGGCAAATTTTAGTCGCCGAACCAGAGTCAGATTCACAATTTTTCATATGCCCTACAGAGCATATAACAGTACCACCTTATGAGAAGATTTGTTTCCTAGCAAGAGTAGTAAACAGTCAAGCAAAACTATTAGAGTCAGATCGTACTCTTATTACAGAGAAAAGTAATTTCAAGAGAGATGTTCTTATTGCCAAAGTTCTTAGTCATAGTCAGAATTCAGCTATCCTTGTTGTTTGTTTAAACAAAGGAAAAAGCCCTTTTGAATTTACTTCAAATCAGAGAATAGGAACTGTTTCCACAGTAGAAATAAATTCAGATTTCCCCACCATTACTATAAATCGTGTTTCCAGTTCCTTAGAATTAAACCCTTCAGCATTATAAGAAGAATATAAGAAATGTCTGGAGCACTCCCTTCACGAGTCACCAGCCTTATAGGATCCCAAACTACTGGAATCACTTCTCGATTTCCTGATAAGAAATAGAGATGTGATTGCCCTAAATGGAGATCCTCTGGGCCGAACTAATTTGGTCCCTTTCGAAATCAAGCTGGAACCCAATTCCAAACCCATCTTCATTCCTCCCTAAGGGTTCCACATTCCCAATTGGTAACTATTGAGGAACACATCAAGGACATGTTGGAGCAGGATATTATTCAGCCTTCAGCTAGTCCCTGGTCCGTTTGTATGAGTCTTGTTTCCAAAAAGGACAAAACATCTCGCCCGAGTATAGATTTTAGACGCATAAACATCATTACAATCCGAGACCATTTTCCTATTCCAAACATGCAGGAACAATTCTGAACGTAGGGAGAGCTAACTTCTTTTCATCCCTCGATTTAGCATCCGGTTATTGGCAAATGGAGGTCAGTCCCGAATCTCAGGCATTGACTGCTTTCTCCACTAACCGAGGCCATTACGAATTCCAGGTTTTACCTTTCGGAGCCCGAAATAGGCCTGCTGATTTCTCTAGGTTGATGAATATAGTCATTTCCGACCTATTAGGTGTCGAAGCTCTGGTCTATCTTGACGATATTATCGTTTATAGTTCGGATATAAAAACACTTTCAACGTCTTCAGAATGTGCTATCACGTTTGAGAATAGCACACCTTAAACTGAAACTTGCAAAGTGCAACTTCTTTCAGGAATTCCTTGTATACTTAGGATTTCTACTATCATCCACTGGAATTAAACCTGATCCAGCCAAACTTGAAGCACTGGAAAGGTACCTTGTACCTAAAACCATCGACGACGCTCGTGCATTTATTGGATTTGTCGGGTTCTATCGAAATTTTATCCCCCAATTTTCAAATATTGCTAAACCCATTACCAATTTGTTCCAGAAAAATGATAAATTTAATTGGACTCTGATTACCAACATGCTTTTGAAACTTTAATCGGTAAACTAACTTGTCATCCCATCCTCCAATATCCTGATTACACCAAACCCTTTGTCATAGCCACAGATGCTTCCTCTATGGACTTGGAGCCGTCCTATTACAGGACGTAGATGGTATGGGATTACCCATTGCTTATGCCAGTCAGCTTCTCTCTGCACCTCAACGGAATTATTCCACTACAGACCGAGAAGCCCTAGCGGTATATTGGGCTTTGAAAAAATTCCGAAATATCGTTTGCGGCTACGATGTAACAGTCAAAACTAACCATAAGCCACTCACGTATCTCTTCAAGGACAAGCTACTTGAAGGACGGTTGAGTAGATGGGCTCTGTTGATTCAGGACTTTGCGGCAAAAATCGTATACAAACCGGGAAAACTTCAAGCTATTCCAGACGGATTGTCGAGACTCAAGCCCGACACCCAAGTGAATAAGATAGAAACTCTTCCTGTGTTCGACTACGAATGTCTGCAATACTCCCAACAACAGGACCAATACACCCAGAACCTTCGGGCTCGCCTTGAACAAAGGGAACCATCGAAGGTAAAAGAACAGTACAACCCAAAAGATGGGCTCGTACATATACTCAATACAGAAACAAATTAACTAAAATAATAAACATTTCAAAATATAACTATTATAACATTCAACTTTCCAAACATAAAGGAGACATGAAAAACTTGGACAACCATAAACAATCTTCTCGGAAAACAAATTAAGAAAAATTCGATAGAGAAATTAAATGTTGATAATGAAGAAATTACTGACGATACTGCTATTGTAGACTCTTTAAATGCACATTTTACTTCAATAGCGGATAAGCTTCGCTCACAATTAATAAATAATGATCACTCACCTCCAGAATATATGCTACCCAGCCCACTAAATTCATTTTCTTTTGTTCCTGCTACCTCTACTGAGGTCCAGAATATTATTGGTAAATTAAAAAATACAAAAAATAACGTTCATAACATTCCTGTACCTATATTGAAACTTGTTAAAGATAAGATATCTGTAACTTTGGCTAAAATTATCAATCAAAGTATTTCCAAAGGAATATTCCCGTCAATGCTAAAAACTGGTTGTATAACACCCCTTTTTAAAGGGGGTGACCCTACATTAGCAACAAATTACAGGCCGGTGTGTTCATTATCTGTGTTAGCAAAATTTTTGAAAAAATTGTAAAATGTTGAATGCAGCGATATTTAGAATCCTACAATTTATTATCTCCAAATCAATATGGCTTCCGTAATAATAAAACAACGGAAATGGTTATTTTAAATCTTATGAAAAATGTAAATATAGCTTAGGAGAACAAAGAAAAAATGATATCAATATTTAAGGATTTCAGTAAAGCGTTTGATGTAATAGACCATAATATTCTACTTAATAAATTATATTGTTACGGCTTTAGAGGATCAATCAGTGATTGGTTTAAAAGTTAGTTGTCCAATAGATATCATTTTGTATCAGTAAATAAGGTTTGCTCAACTAAAGCGCTTGTCAAACATGGTGTGCCACAGGGCTCAGTTCTGGGTCCACTGTTTTTTTTATTATATAAATGACCTTCCTTTGCAGATGATACAACTGTCTCTTTTTCTTGCAAAGATGTTAATCAGCTAAGAATATATTTCATTCAGAATTCATCAATGTAATGAAATGGTTGACCACCAATAAACTCTTCCTAAATAGAGTAAAACAAATTTCATGATTTTTACTAATAAAAGAAATGTATATCTTCATGAACTTAATGTTAATGAAATCGCCATAAAGGAGTGTACTGTAACAAAATTTCTTGGTGTAATGCTAGATAAGAATTTGCAATGGAGTGATCGTGTAAATTATATCGCGAAAAAGATTTCAAGGAGCGTTGCTATAATGTTTAAACTTAGAAATGTAGTCCCTAAACAAGTTTCATTGACTCTTTATCATACTCTTGTTCTTCCTTATATAACATACTGCACCCTTGTTTGGGGAAACTCCGCTAACAACGCATTAAATGGTATCTTTGTCATCCAAAAACGAGCAATAAGGTTATCATCTGATGCTGATTTCCTTGATCACTCTTGTGCATTGTTTAAAAAGCTAAACCTACTAAAGCTCAACGATATAACCAAAGTATCCGGACAACTGCCACCTGGAAAACTGCCACCGGACAACTGCCACCCGGACAACTGCCACCCTGGAAAACTGCCACCCAGACAACTGCCACCCGGAAAACTGCCACCCTGGAAAACTGCCACCCGGAAAACTGCCACCCTGGAAAACTGCCACCCAGACAACTGCCACCTACAAAATTGCCACCTGAGTAACTGCCACCGGGAAAACTGCCACCCGGAAAATTTCCCCCAATTTTATATTAATTCAAATAAAAGCTATAACTGACTAAAAAAACGTTTATTAAGTATATAATAGGTCCCAGGTGATAAGCGTTTCTATTTGTGAAGATTCAACTTTGAAAAATCTATTGAAAAATTAGCTACTAGAAAATATAGATATTTTAAAAAATAAGATTGTAATTTAAGGGAGTTCCGTAGGGGTTAGGGACATTTAGTTGTATTTTGCACCCCTATAACTTAAATGAAAGGAATAACACCATCATATAATTTTCATATCTGCATTAAACCCAAAACTCGCTACAAGGTTTGCTCATTTTATTTTTAATTCGATAAATATATTTTAAGAAAAGTTAACTTAAAGATGGCGTTTTCTGACCAAAAATTAGCAATATTTGAAGCCCTAAGGCCTTTTAGATATAGCAACGAGAAAAAAGAAAAATCCATAAAATGTTTATGAATGTGTCATCTAAAAGCTTTGCTCATTTAAATTTTAAAATTTTATGAAAAGTATTTTTAAATATTGCAGAAGTTTAGCGACTAAAATCGATCTATAAATGGCATAAAAAAGTTTCTAATTGGCGTATTTTTTTAAAACAACTGAGTGTAAAGTGTACGTACAGTCTTTGTTGCAATGTCATTTATACTTGCCACATAGGTATAGCATAGACAAGGAAATTATGACCTTGAGTGTACGAATTCCGTTAGTTGGTTTGTGTTACTAGGTAATACAATATAATTTCATACTCTAAAACCCTGCTGCACTGTTCCTATTTACTATACACTTATACTCTTCGGGTCAATATGACCCGTACTTTATTTTTTATTAATTTAGGGGTTATATAAATATAAAAATGATGTTAGATGCTTTTATTATTTGTTTTGAAACCCTAAATGGCCAAAAAATTTATTTAACCCAGCCAGCAAAGTTGGGAGGGGGTATTGTTTTAACTTTTTATTTTTTTTTGTTAGAGGGATTACTCAAAAAATATCTAACAGATTTTAGTAAAATTTGAAAAACAACTTGATTTAACTCCAATAAAAAGACCAACAATTTTATTCTAGATTCCATGAAAGTTGTAGGGGGGGGGGGCTAATGTTTTCATCCTTGTTTCTTTTATTTTTTCAGGATTACTTAAAAACTTGCATTGGTATGTAAAAAATAAAAAAGTTATTGAAAGGAATCTGATCGAATCTTGTTTTATTTATAAAAATTTTGAACATAATCTTAATCTTAGCTATAGGCATGTCAAGGTCGATCCACTGCTATCTTCTTTGGTCACAAAACAGGTCGCACCTGGGTGACCTTCCCAAAATGTACGAAAACCTCCTCCTCTTCCGGTCATTTGCTATGTATATACCTGTGATAACTTTTGTTTTTTTAGTTACTCATCTCTGCTTGAAAATGTCTTAATAGACGAAAGATGTCGCTATATACTTCTTTCCTTTTCCTTGTGGCTATATCCTTTACATAAATCACTTCACGGTTTTAGTGAATTTTTGTGCAGTATTTGTTCATGTACGACCTCTATTTCCGGAAGCTCCTACCTGACTCCTTAATATATACTCGTAAACAAATTATCACAGCTGCTGCCGAACACTTGAATAAGTCATTTGGGGCAATGAAACAAGATAAGGTAATTTGACCTCAAGGTCTCTATTTTGGAGGTTCATTGTATACTAGCGACCGGGAGATAATCCGTCAGGATCGCGCGGAAGGATTAACATGTGATAAAGTGAGAAACGATTTTGTGGGAAATATGGCATTCCTTGACTCACCCCACCCTTAACCAACCTATAAATGCAGGATTATAGTAAAAATGACCAGTCTAACTTCCAACGCCTTTAAGTCCTTACAGTCTGTCCACAGTTCTCCAAATTTACTTCTTCGCTTGAAATCACCCCCATCATGGATTTCGTTAAAAGTCAACGTGGTCAAAATAAACTCTGCCTTGATGGTTACATCTATGTCAAGCACAAAGAATTGTCATCTGGTATTATATCCTACGAATGTGAACGCCGTCGGCATAAAAACTGCAAAGCCCAAGTTAAAATATGTGAAGAAGAATTAGTCAGCCATCTTCATGAACATAACCACGCTCCTGATACTAATCGTCAAGATGTCTTGCTTCTACGGAACGAAATAAAGCAGAAAGCTATTGACACCCAGGAAACCGCTCAACAAATCATCACACAGGCAGTACAGAGCATTCCAGAAGGAGTTTCAGTGCAACTACCATCCGTTCACCATATTAGGCGTGCAATAAGAAGACACAGGCAAGTTGTGAACGCTCCGCATCCCATTCCAAAGAACTTAAATGAGATGGTTATTCCCGATGAATATAAAATGACGGCTTCCGGCGAGGATTTCCTGCTTTACGACAGTGGATCAATTAATCAACGTATGCTTATATTTTCTACAGCCAAAAACATGAGACTCCTAGAAACCTCGACTGATTGGTTTTGTGATGGGACATTTAAAGTTGCGCCAACCCTCTTTTACCAGCTTTACACAGTTCATTGTCTAGTCTCGAGTAGAACAATTCCATGTGTTTATGTGTTGTTACCAAACAAACGACAAGACTCCTATCAAGATCTTTTCCACCAATTTCTTACTATCAACCCCAGGCTCAATCCGAAGACCGTCCTCATCGACTACGAACAGGCTGCTAAGAGCGCCATCCAAGAAGCCTTTCCCAACGCGATAGTCAAAGGATGTTTTTACCACTTGTCTCAAGCCGTATATCGCAAGGTGCAATCGGAGGGATTGCAAGCAAAATATCAGAGTGATGCCGACTTTGCTCTCAGAATTCGCATGCTACCAGCACTAGCATTCGTACCATCAGAGAATGTTGTTGATGCATTTGAAGAACTGCAAGAAAATATGCCTCAGGAAGCAGATCCAATCACCGATTATTTCGAGGATGTCTACATTGGTAGAGTACGTCGCCGTAACAGAGCAACTCCACGTTTTCCTATCAACATGTGGAGTATGCACCAACGCGTAGTTGATGACCTCCCACGCACTAACAACTCTTTGGAAGGATGGCATAACCATTTGCAAGCAAGCATTACTTCATGCCATCTAAATATCTGGACCTTTCTTCAAGTGTTGAAAAAGGAGCAAGGACTCACCAACGTCATCATAAGCCAAATGCTTGCAGGACATCCGCCCCCACCCAAGAAGAAACGGTATCAAGATTTGTCGACCAGAATTGCAACTATTGTAGAAGATTATGAGAACCGTGAAGTGTTGGATTTTTTGAAAGGAATAGCACACAATTTGCAATTTTAATATAGTTTTCCATTTTTTCTAATATTATTTTATGTATGTATAGATATCTATTAATAATTCATTGTTAAATATCCATTTTTAAAAAGTCTATTTTATAAATAATATTTTTTTACTACTTTTTTTGTTAATTTTCATAAACACTAGGGGCAGTTTTCCAGTGTGACCGGGAGGGTGGCGGTCAAAACCGAGCTTCGAGGTTACTCGTGGCTACCCTGGTTTAACACCATCAACTTGTATAATCCAACGAGGGCATGTTGACTTAGTAGGAAAAGAATGGAGGAAAACAAATAAAAGACACCCCTCCAGTTTTTTTAACTTAAAAAAGGCGAAAACTAACGAGGGCATTTCCGCCAGAAAGTCTTTCAAAAGAAGTTCGTAAAGAAAGTGGTAAAATTAGAAGAAGTGATGTGTGTGAAAGATACATAACCCGAGTAGCCAAAAGAGAAGACTTTGGGCGAATTTAGGGGAATTTAGAGAGGCATTTTAAAACTATTCACAAGCGGTATCCTCACAGCTGGTATCCTCATAGCTGCATCGACACCAATTGCGGAACTTCAAAAACATGATGTCGAGCTGGAAAGTCAGGGTAAAGAATGTGACCAGTTTGACAGTGTTCGATACGTTGAACAGTTGCAGAATGTTATTACAGACTTCAACAGACGGTTCCAAGACTAAGCAACACTAGAACCTGTAGCAACATTCATGTGCTTCCCATATGGGTTACCTTCTTTTCGCCGCGGTTGTTTCGCCGTGGTAGTTTCGCCGCAGTTGTTTCGCCGCAGATTGAATTCGCCGTGAATTCATTCGACTCAGTGCTATTCGCCGCTGCCTAATTTTTCTATTTTTTCTAGATTTTAATTTAAAAGGCAAACATTAAAAATTCTCAAAATTTATTTGTTAAAAATGTACTCCAATTAAAAATTATATAAAATTTGATTATTAAAAGAGTACTCCTAATTAAAATTCATAAAATTTTAATTAAGTTAATGGTTTGATTTTCCTACTCTAATGTCCTTGCTCCGATGCAACTTCAGTTTTAAATTAAATAAAAATAAGAATAACTTAAAGATGTCCATTTAACTTTATTCTAAACATAATTTCTCATATGTGACTGTATACATTATATACTGTATTGCTCGAAAGGAATACGAGTTTCGATATTGCTTGGTAATGCTGCTGCGAGCTGCTTGTACCCTGATATGGGTGTATGGAATAATGCTCTGTGAGAAAAAGTTAAATCTTTTTCTCACTTCCACTAAGCTTTACCCGAGACCTTAGAATGTATTGGGCATTGATTATATATATATATATATATATATATATATATATATATATATATATATATATATATATATATATATGTCACAACCATGCGACCTGCCATTTCTATGTTGAGCGATATCCATGTTTGTGCTATTAGAAATTCGGGATCACCTGAAGATCAGGGTCCCCAGCCTTCTTTAGTTAGCCTTATAAGGCTAACTAACGAAAATATCACGACTTAACCTATCCAATCGTTAGGTCTACTGTACACCCTTGACGAATGGTTAGGTTAGGTCGTGATATTTTCGTTAGTTAGTCTTATAAAGCTAACTAAAGAAGGCTGGGAGCCCTGATCTTCAGGTGATCCGGCTTGCTCAAAATCACAATGAATAGAAAGGGATTAACGAATTTTTAATGTTTGCCTTTTAAATTAAAATCTAGAAAAAATAGAAAAATTAGGCTGCGGCGAATAGCACTGCGTCGAATGAATTCACGGCGAATTCAATCTGCGGCGAAACAACTGCGGCGAAACTACCACGGCGAAACAACCGCGGCGAAAAGAAGCATCCCCTCCCATATAGTGCAAACTTTGACATTGATGATATTGTATAAAAAATGGCCTTATTGTTTAATATGGACATATCTGCAATCGAGAATGAAATTTTGACTCTGCGAAACGACAGGAGGGGCTTCTAATTTCCTGTTAATTTAATTTACGAGAGAGAGAAGACAAATCCAGACTATTATTACATGACTATTACATTACTATTACTATTATTACAAGACTATTATTAAGGTATCTGGACTTTACTTTATATAAATTTTCATTGAAATATCTCACAGCTTATGCCTATCACAAAAGGAAGGAATCTCTTTTCTTGTAGGAAAATGCCTCGCTAAAAGGGCACTTAACATACACTATTGCAAATTGTAATACATTCTCCTATTTGTTAAAAGAAAAGGCGGTTCTTTTGCATTATCCTCCCAACACTAATTTTTCTATATAATGTTGGTTTGGTTTTGGTTATGGTACTTTATTTTCCTTCCATTATAAAAAAAATTAGTGTTGGGATTAGGTTAGGTTAGGTTAGGTTTGGTTAGGTTAGGTTAGGTTAAAAACAGCCCGCCGCAAGTGTTTTGCTAACGTACTTTATTTTCCTTCCATTATAAAAAAAAATTAGTGTTGGGAGGATAATGCAAAAGTACCGAAAAGACCGTACTGTAAGCTTATACATGATTGTTACATTTTAAAACGTCCAAAATTCCCCCTATCGTCTTTGTTTTGCAATAAATAATCGTCATACACAATGATCAATTTAATAACCTTTAAATCATCGGTCAAATTAATTAATAAATCATTACAATAATCACATTAAATTCTCTTAAATAACAAATCATATTAAAAATAATCATGTTAAATGCTATTTACTAATTTTAATACTTTAATTATACTAGTTAACCTTAGTATATACAGGGTAATGCATAACTGTGTTTCATAAATCGCAGGGTGTATCTTGAGACAAAAGTAAAGAAAAATACCATATAAACATAGCTGGAGAAACCCGTAGGTTTCGAGCTATAACACGCGACGGAAAAATGAAACTCCGAAAAAGTTTTTACATTTTATGCAAATACACACTGTGATACATTTGCTTCATTACAGTAAATATTCGAAACTGAGGTGGAAGTTCACCGGCTTAAGCCGACCAGCCCGCCTCACTTTACCACCCACTCACCCTCTCTCTCTCTCTATCTCTCTCTACCTACCCCACTCATCATAAACTACTGCGAACCACCACTCCCTCACATGTTCAAACTCACTCATTTTCCCCCTTTAACTATCTCTCTTCTATCCTCTTTTGCGATGGGTTGAAGCATGTATTCAAAAAGTAAAAAAGAATTTCGAACATTTACTTTAATGAACCAAATGTATCACACTGTGCATTTGAATAAAATGTAAAAAATCTTTAGGAGTTTCATTTTTCTGTCGCGCGTTATACAGTAGCTCGAAACTTACGGGTTTCTCGACTTATGTTTATATGGTCATTTTTTACTTTTGTCTCAAGGATACATCCTCCGATTTATGAAACACATTTATGCACTACCTGTATAAATCATGACAAAATACAAAGGCAATATATATATATATATATATATATATATATATATACTGTATATATATATATATATATATATATACTGTATATATATAAAATTACACCAACCCACAAGGGAAAAAAAATATAAAATTAATTATAAAACAGTGTTTAAAAAGACTAATTAATTTCGGCTGGTCACAACCAAGCCCTTTTCAAGCCATAAACTAATTAAAATATCTAAAACAGTTATAAAACTTCCGTCCTGCGGAAGAGCTAAGGTTAAAATGACTGTGTGAAGGCATAAACACGGACAGAGAGATGGTAGCTGTCGTACGTCTTGCAGTTGGCAAAGGCAAACTATTGCCCAGATTTCAAACCTTCAGAGACTAGAAATCTATGAGTATAAATCAATTCTGTACATCTGGCAGCCGGTCACGACCCGAAATTGCCCTAAAATATTTTAAAATGTTGAAAATAAAGCTATCCATACTGTAGGAAAACTTAATATTGAAAATGGTGTTTTTTGCCAAAATACAAAATGCCTCGTATATTTGTCTCTGTTCCTGGTCCCTGACCTTTATGATAGGTTTAGAATCCTGGAAGTTAAAAATATGATTATGCTGTTCCCTATGCTGAACTAGGCTACTATAAGTATTACCCGATCTCAGGTCACGTTTGTGCGAATTATACGAGGCATTTTGTATTTTGGCAGAAAACACCATTTCCAATATTAAGTTGTCCTACAGTATGGATAGCTTTGTTTTCAACACTTTAAAATATTTTAGGGCAATTTCGGGTTGTGACCAGCTGCCAGATGTACAGGATTGATTTTTACTTATAGATTTCTAATCCCCGAAGGTTTGAAATCTGGGCAATAGTTTGCCTTTGCAAACTGCCAGACGTACGACAGCTACCATCTCTCTGTCCGTGTTTATGCCTTCACACAGTCATTTTAACCTTAGCGTTTCCGCAGGACGAAAGTTTTATAACTGTTTTAGATATTTTAATTAGTTTATGGCTTTGAAAAGGGCTTGGTTGTGACCAGCCGAAATTAATTAGCCTTTTTAAACACTGTTTTATAATTAATTTTACATTTTTTCCTTACGGGTTGGTGTAATTTTATATTGTTACGATTATTGCAATGAAAGTTTATATAGGGTGATCGAAAAGTCTCTCCGCAGTAGTAATAAGATATTTACTTTATTGAAGTTAGATATTTTAATGAAAATTGTACGATATCGTGAAATCTTTAACAAAATATTGGCGAAGTCTAGGCTAGTCTAAGTAAGTCTTGCTACGTTACTTACTCTAAACAGGTATCAATGATATGTCATTACATTTATAGAATTCTTATATCTCCTTATGTAAAATTTCAATAAAGTAAATATCTTATTACTACTGCGGAGAGACTTTTCGATCACCCTGTATATATATATTATATATATTATATATATATATATAATATATGTATGGGATGAATTTCACAATTAAACACGTGAAATGAATGAATGATGCAAACCCACAAGGAAAAACAAAAATGATTCCAAGGCCTTTTGTGTATTCAGAAGTAGACCTCGTCAGGGATCCTGACGAGGTCTACTTCTGAATACACAAAAGCCTTGAAATCATTTTTCTTTTTCCTTGTGGGTTTGCATCACACACACACACACACACACACACACACACATATATATATATATATATATATATATATATATATAGGTGTGTGTGTGTGTGTAATATTGACGATCTGAAATAAGACTGTGAGAAGAGAGGAGGTTTAGGAATCTTCCTATTAAGATAGAGTCAAAAACTTTAGAAAGGCAAGGAATCAAATCATTTGGACGATAGCTGGAGGGTTGAGAGCGGTTACCCTTCTTTGGGACATACTGAATGAAAGTGAACTTCCAGCAGGAAAAAGTACAAGATAAAAGACAAAGACGAAAGAGTTTGCCTGGCAGGGTGTCAGCACAGAAGCATAGTTCTTGAAAACAACAAGAGGGACACGATCAGAACCGTACGCCTTCCTAGAGTTGAGTCCAGATAGGTCAGAAAGAACATCTTTGGAGGAAATTCTAATTTCAGACATAATTAAGTCGGAGGGAGGAGGAGATTGAGGGACAGTACAGGAATCATTCAGGGATGAGTTGGATGCGAAAGTTTGAGTGAAGAGTTTAGCTTTATCGGGAGAAAAGACGGCAACTGAGCCGTCGCGTCGGAATGGAGAAGAGGGAGGAAATAAAAAGTAAGGTTGTACATAAAGTGGGGTCCAAAATTCACTATCGGATTGGATTTATTCTAAGCTCGCTTGTAAATAGCATTTTAAATCTGTAGGAGGAATCTGACAGATTCTGACAGAATCTGAATTTCTATGCATGGAATCGATACAAAAATTGATGATATTCAAGAAATTTATTTGTTTTAAGTTGTATTGTAAAAATAATAAAATAATATATTTCGCCCAATCGTAACTTTTGAATAACCCTATATATATATATATATATGTATAGAAACGACGTAAGTATAGAGGAGTGTTCTGCACACGAGGAAGAGAAATAACGAACAAATGAAAAATGAGGTAACCGCCTGGGAATCGAACCCAGGATCTTCCAACTGCCGGTCAGATATGCTATCCACTACACCACGGGCCTCGATCAGTCAGAAGTCGTAATTCTCCGACATAGGGCAGAAACCAATGCCTTGAGAGGGCACCCTCGCAAATCGTGAATATGTACATTTAACTGCAATGACCACGCAGTATATTAATGTATAGAAACGACGTAAGTATAGAGGAGTGTTCTGCACACGAGGAAGAGAAATAACGAACAAATGAAAAATGAGGTAACCGCCCGGGAATCGAACCCAGGATCTTCCAATTGTCGGTCAGATATGCTATCCACTACACTTCCTCGTGTGCAGAACACTCCTCTATACTTACGTCGTTTCTATACATTAATATACTGCGTGGTCATTGCAGTTAAATGTACATATTCACGATTTGCGAGGGTGCCCTCTCAAGGCATTGGTTTCTGCCCTATGTAGGAGAATTACGACTTCTGACTGATCGAGGCCCGTGGTGTAGTGGATAGCATATCTGACCGGCAATTGGAAGATCCTGGGTTCGATTCCCGGGCGGTTACCTCATTTTTCATTTGTTCGTTATTTCTCTTCCTCGTGTGCAGAACACTCCTCTATACTTACGTCGTTTCTATACATTAATATACTGCGTGGTCATTGCAGTTAAATGTGTGTGTTATATATATATATATATATATATATATATATATATATAAAAGGTTATATTCATTCTAGATTATAATAATTAAGCGGTTTGTTACACTTTATGTATTGGCATCTTAATTAAGGTTTTAATCACCATTTAAACCTTCCAAATTGGAAATACTTTACGAAATTTTAATCGTTTGCACGAGCTTTCAATCTGGCAAGAGAAGAATGACAATGGCTCACTCCATAATCAAACTGACAACATGAATCAAGAGTAAAAAGGTAAAGATAACAAACACGAATCTCATTTCCCCACGATTTGGGGCGAGTGTTTCCTAAGGGTTACTTTTAGCCTGATCATTAATAAGCCGCACCCAGGAGTCAGCATGCATAACTACTGATGTCCTATAAATTATGAAAAATATCGTGAAATTGAAGACACGTTTCAATAAATTTGTGAATACTTGCTTTATGTAATGGCGGTGTTTAATGTTCATGATGCAGGTATTCAGTCCCAGAATTTACTTGGAAACCAAAATCATGTGGATGAAATGTAAATTGTTTTTCCATGATGATTGAGAAAGTGTCCCGCTGTATATTAGTAAGTGAAGAGAAATTAATTTATTTACGTTTAACTTCAAAACAAATATACCATAATAACTACACAAAAATAATGAACACCAAACATTTCTTGAACATTAATAGAAACTGTGAAGATATCGTGGTAAAAACTCTGAAAACATAATATCCAAATAAAAAAAAACAATTTTTTTCTAAACATAAAATTTCTGTGATACTCAAAAGTTTTTCTTCAAATAACATGTTATTGTTAAGTTCAGTTCTCTACATTTAAACATGTGTCTCTAAACTTCTATAACCAGTGAAACGAAACTTAACTAATAGAGAAATTATTTATTTTAATAGGTTTAAAATCTGACATAACTTCAGATTTCACAATTTTCGGTTGTCAAATTTTGTGAATACATTCATGCCAACACATTTAATATTTATCATCATCATATACGGTCGAAATATATTTACTTTCTCTCTTGTTTTTGGAAATAACCTTTAAATCATAACATTTGTTCGAGGTTTTTTTCTTACGAAGGTGTAGAAATATTGCTATGAAACTACAGAACATCGCAACTGCAATAATTCCAATAACT
>JAJOZX010012817.1:0-106206 GCA_023014485.1 Bathynomus jamesi | reverse complement strand
CATTTAAATAGGCAAAATACTAATATTTCAACATTTGATTGTGTTTATTTTATTGTGTTTTTTTAGTTTATTCATCTTATTTATTTCAATTATCTTAATTATACATCTTATGTATTTCAGGTGTAGCTTTTACGTCTAGCAGCATTGTGATTCAGGCAACAATGCCGTGCTTTGTGTGTCAAAAGATCAGTCCAGTCAAGAACTTGTTGTGTCAAGTTGGTGTACATTTTTTTTTAATTTATAGTTTGCTCAGGTCAGTCAACATGCCTCGACAATGTAAGAATGACCCCGACAAGTTCCGTTTCGTATGCGGCCAGTTGACAACTAAAACACAGCGACGAAGTATTACAACCGACATTAAGAAAATATACAAGCTATACTTTGGTTGCCATCTAGGTGACCAAAAAAACCATGGGCGCCACATCAAATCTGTTCTGGCTGTTCAAATGGATTACGTGATTGGCTTAACAAAAAGAAAGCTTCAATGCCATTTGCCATACCCATGATATGGAGGGAGCCGAGAGATCATCATGAAGACTGTTATTTTTGTAGTGTGAACTTAATGGGGTTTTCTGCCAAAAACAAACACCAGATTGTATATCCAAACTTGGATTCAGCACGTAGACCAGTAAAACATGATGAAACATTGCCATTCCAATTCCCCCAAGTGATAGGCTAGATTCTATCATAGATGACATGGAAAGTGATGAAGGTGCAACTGGCGTTTCCGGACCATCTACAGAACCAGAGTACACTTTTGAAGGTAGACATTTAGAGCCTAAAAAGTTAACCCAAGGACAGTTGAATGATCTTGTTAGAGACTTATCGCTGTCTAAAGAGAAATCAGAGCTTCTCGCCTCAAGACTAAAGGAGAACAATTTACTTGAGAACAATGTTCGTATTAGTTACTACCGAAAGCGGAATTTTGAATTAACAGCATTCTTTTCAGTAGACGGTCCTCTCTGTTATTGCCATGACATCAATGGACTATTTACAGCCATATCTCAGATGTATGTGGCATCTGAGTGGCGCTCTTTATTGATTCGTCGCAGAGAAGCCTGAAAGCAGTTCTTTTGCATAATGGTAATATAATGCCATCCATCCCCATTGCCCATTCCGTCCATCTAAAAGAGACACATGACAATATGGATATACTACTTAAGGCAATCAAATACGACAGTCATCAATGGAATGTTTGTGGAGATCTAAAAGTTATAGGAATGCTTATGGGTATGCAGTCAGGATTCACAAAATTTTGTTGTTTCCTTTGCCTGTGGGACAGTCGCGCCACTATAGAACATTACACCAAAAGTGACTGGCCACTTAGGTATACATATGTCCCAGGGATAAGCAATGTCCAGTCTGTCCCTTTAGTGGATCCCCAAAGATCTATCTGCCACCTCTTCACATTAAACTTGGTTTAATGAAGAATTTTGTTAAAGCAATGGGTAAAGTCAATTCTGAAGGGTTCCAATACCTTTCAAGGAAATTTCCGAAGGTTACTGCAGCAAAATTGAAGGAAGGAATTTTTGTTGGGCCACAAATAAGGGAGGTTTTGAATGACACTGAATTTGAAAAAGTCCTAAGTCCGCTGGAATTGAAGGCTTGGCTGGCGTTCAAATGGATATGTGAAAACTTTCTTGGAAGCAACAAGTCACCTGCGTATAAGGATGGAGTCAAGAACCTCCTTGATGCCTTCAAAGAAATGGAGTGTCGAATGTCGTTAAAAATTCACTTCCTGCATTCCCACTTAGATTTCTTTCCTGAAAACCTTGGTGCAGTGAGTGACGAGCAAGGAGAGCGCTTCCATCAAGATATTTAGATGATGGAGAAGCGCTACCAAGGATATTGGAATGAAAGCATGATGGCGGACCATTGTTGGATGCTGTATCGTGACAATCCAGGCCAAATTTACAAAAGGAAATCACACTCACAGCGCTTTTAATAAAATAATGTATATATTCTTTATTTATAAGTACATTGAATAAGTATATGATGTATTTGTTGTTTAGCATTCCTAAGTGTGATCTATACATCCATAAATTTTCTTATAGCAATATCAAAAACTTAAAAATATCAAAACCAGTGTATCTACAGTATATAACTATACGTGCTAGGAAAGAAATAAAACCAGATTCGGAATCAGCGCGAAACATGCATTAAGAAAAGTGTGATCATGTTTGTGATGAGAAAAAAAGTTTCATTTTGTTGGCCAGTGTTATCTGCCACACCATGCAGTGGTACGGCGAGACAAAACTACCACCAAACTGAGGGTAGTTTTTGATGGCTCAGCCAAGGACAAAGGTGGTGTGTCCTTGAATGTCTGTTTGGATGCTGGGCCAAATTTAAATGCAGATTTATTTTCCTTGTTACTGAGATTCAGGTTTGGTAGAGTAGCATTGACTGCAGATGTGAAGCAAGCCTTTTTGCGGATAAAGTTAAAACCAGAGGACAGAGATGCAGTAAGGTATCTGTGGGTGGATACGAAAGACTTGTTGGAAAATGAACCTAAGGTTCAAGCATATAGAATGAAGTCAGTGTTGTTTGGCCTCAGCTCTAGTCCATTTCTGTTGGCAGCTACTATGCAGTACCATTTTAAGAAATATTCTGAAGTCTATCCTAACACTATTGAACACATAAGGAAAAATGTTTATGTTGATAATTTGCTGTGTTCCGTGGATAATACAGAAATGGCTAAACAGATATTCATGGAGGCTAGAGCTATAATGATTGAGGCTGGCATGGAGCTTAGAAAATGGCAGACCAATCATTCTCAATTACAAGAGTTTATGAGTCAGTCCTGTGTAGTACCTGATGCAGCAGAAAGTATTGAGGATTCTGGTATTAAGGAGTTGTGGGCAATAGACGCAAAAGTGCTAGGCATTGTTTGGCAGCAAGGAGATGATTTGTTTACCTTCAATGGGAAATCTTTAGTAGAGCTGGCTGAGAATGAGACAAGGTGGACAAAACGTACAGCTCTTAGTTTGGCTTCAAAGGTCTTTGATCCTCTTGGATTCCTGGCTCCATTTGTGATAAAGTCAAAAATTTGGTTTCAGAGCCTCTGGGAAATTGGACTTGGTTGGGACCAAGAGTTACCTGTTCATATGGTGGTAAGGCGGAAATATTGGTTCAAAGAATTGGCACATCTTGGAGACATTGAAATCCCAAGATGGTACTTTGGAGAGTTGAACAATAGTCCAGACAATTTGGAGTTGCACATCTTTTGTGATGCAAGTGAGGAAGCCTATGCAACTTGTATTTATATAAGAGGCGCATTGCAAGAGGAAGTAAGTTGCAGGTTGGTTGCTGCAAAGAGCAGAGTAGCACCTTTGAAAAGACTTTCTGTTCCAAGGTTGGAATTGATGGGTGCAGTTATTGCTAGTCGGTTGCAGTTACAGTGCAGAAGTCTTTGGCCCTCTATGAAATTCCAAGCTATTATTGGACAGACTCCACTATAGTTTGGCACTGGTTAAGAAGCCAGACAAGGAAATGGAAACCATTTGTTGCCAATAGGGTGGAGGAAATTCAAGCGCACACAGATCCCAAGCAATGGAAGCATTGTCCAGGCACCCAAAACCCCGCTGATTTACCAACACGAGGAATTTCAGTGAAAGATCTTGCACAGTCAAGTTTGTGGTGGAATGGGCCAGAGTGGCTAAAACTTGGAAGTGAAAACTGGCCTTCTAATCAACCTATTGTAGGAGAATGCCAGGCTAAAGAAGCATGGGTGAGTGAAGTGAGAAAATGCACTGTGAACAGTTGTCAAGTTATGCAGCAGGACCCCATATTGAGGCTTGAGGACATTAGCAGTCTGAAAAGGTTGTTAAGAGTGACAGCATGGGTATATAGATTTACAAACAATATTAAGGGAGAAACAAGAAGGGAAGGAATTCTGAACAGTAACGAGATTCAGCAAGCCAGGAAATACTGGGTGGTTTATGTGCAGAAGGAAAAATTTGGTGAAGAGAGGGAATTGCTCACCAGCCATCCATTACAGGTTCTACCAACACATTCTGCTCTCAAGGGTTTGGATGTGTTTTTGGATCAGGATTTATTGAGAGTAGGAGGTAGACTACAGTTTTCTGGGCTTCCAGAGGAGAAAAGACATCCAATTTTGCTACCTTCTGGGGGCACTTTGTGGACCTTTTGATCCTGGATACTCATCATAAGCTGTTACATGCTGGAGTTAGAGAAGTGATAATAGAGATCAGACAACAGTTTTGGATTCCCAAAATTAGACAAGTAGTAAAAAAGGTCTTTCATAAATGTGTGGTTTGCAAGCGTTGGAGTGCAAAGCCTTATTATGAAAAGGTGGCTCCACTTCCAAGAGAACGGTATGTCTATACTGCCCCATTTGATGTAGTGGGAGTAGACTTTGCAGGTCCGGTCTATGTGTATGAGCAAGGGGAGTCTAATAAAGGTTATATATGTATTTTCACATGTGCTACCACCAGAGCAATCCATTTGGAGTTGGTAAGCAACTTAAGTAGTGATGTATTTCCTTTGGCCTTTAAAAGGTTTGTGAACAGAAGGGGTTTCCCAAATAAAATCATATCATATCGGATAATGCAAAAACCTTCAAAAAGGCTACAAAGGAACTCCAAGAAATTTGGTCCTTGCTAAAAGAGGAAGGATTCCAATCCTACTTTTCACACCAAGGGGTGCAGTGGGAGTTTATTGTTGAGAGAGCACCATGGTCGGGAGGATTTTGGGAAAGGCTAGTGAGAAGTGTAAAGTGTCCATTAAAGAAACTTTTAGCTAATGCTCATTTGAGCAAAGAAGAATTCTGCACTGTTTTATGTAAAGTAGAAGCAATGGTGAACAGTAGGCCTATCACTTTTGTTTATAACAGTATGCAGGATGCAGAGCCATTGACATCAAATCATTTTCTTTGTGGTAAACGATTAACATCAAGCCCCAGTGTGCCAGAAGACTTGCAGCCTATCCAGAGCACTCAAGGCGAGTTAACCAGACGGTTTAGGTACCTTGAAGAGCTACAAGATCAGTTATGGAAGAGGTGGCAGATGGAATACTTGCCAAAACTTAATTATTACCCATCAGGCAAGGTAAAGGGCTCCAATGCAAATTGTATCAAGGTGGGAGAAGTGGTAATGATTGGGGATGAAAGACCAAGGCAATGCTGGAAGCTTGGCATAATTGAAGAGTTGTTTGTTGGCAAAGACAATTTAGTTAGGTCTGCACTGGTAAAGACTTCAGGAGGAAAGTTAAAGAGACCTATACAAAAACTCTATGCTTTAGAAATCAGCAAAAACACAGATAGTCAAGATGAAACATTTGAGTTACAGCCTCATGGAGAAGGCTTGGCTGACCTTGCAGAAGGTAATGACAACAATGCCTCTTCGGTGGGGAGTGTTAGAAAATCTAGAAGAGGAAGAACCATTGTTGTCCCAAGGCGATACGATGACTAAGCTGATTGATGCAGCATTGCTTGTATATATTAAGTTAAGGTGTATATATATCCATCTCATAATTGTAAGGTTAGTGAAAAATTCACTTAATTTAGAGCTAGCATTTTTGGGCTCTTGTGGTGGCATTGTTTGGGCACTCTTGTGGCATCATTTTGGGGCGCTGCGCGTCCTTTCTACTCGTTTGTGGAATGCCGTACTTACAGGGTGTGGTCATATAGAGAGCTCTCTTGCAATTCAGTTTGGTTGTTTAGATACAAGATTGTTGCATCGTGCAATAGTCCAGGTTGTGTTGTTGTTGCAAGGTTGAGAAAGAAGACCATAAATAGTGCCCCTTTTGTTTTTATCTTAAATTCATGCAACTGAGGCCTAAGGTAGGCCCACATCGAGTCAGCAACCCTGAGGTAGGACCTAATAGGACCTCAAGTCCGTAAGTTTTTAATTTTAGCTTAACTTGGGCTGTAGGTTGAACTGGCCCTTTAGAACTTGGCCGTTCACGGCTCAGCTGGGATTTTGAACCCAACAAATAAATAAATAACAATATTCACTGGAAAGGAGAAGAGAGAGATACACCATTATTTACACTTGGAAAATAATGGTGAAACTAGTCCCTAATCTTACTCTGAATCCCATAACTCCCCAAACAACGGTGGAAAGTAGAAGCGGTAGACTGTGTCGTATTCCCAAATTGAAGGCGAGACAGGGAACATCCTTAACCCTGAAAGAAAATAGTTTTGTAGTGAGAGGACCAAAACTGTTTAATCAGTTGACCAAAGACCTAAGAAACACGAAGGGAGTTGCAGTGGAAATCTTCAAAAGAAGACTAGACGCCTGGCTCAGAACAATCCCCGATGAGCCGGGCGTACCTGGCTATGTGAGGTGGAGAGCGCAAGAATCCACCTAACTACTTCACCAGGCCAACTCGAGAGGAGGGGCGACAAGCTTGACCTTCGCGAAATGAGAAGTCATCGCGCGGAACCTTTGTAAGGTATATATATATATATATATATATATATATATATATATATATATATATATATATATACATATGAAATAGGATCCCTCCTAAGGAGACGTAATTTTACATTTAGGATAAAAACGAAGACGTAGAGCAAGAAAGTCATTATATTTGGCTGCAGCCGACGTTTCGGGCAACTCTACCCATTTTCAAGGCCTAATAAAATAAAAGGCTAAAATTAATGCATGACAAAAAAAAAATATAAAAAAATTATACGAATGTCAAAAACAAACTAATTCATAGCACAGAATAAAACCACTTAAAGAATAAAAATTAAAAAGCGTAAAACAAGCATAAGCCAAAAACAAATTAAAAATTATATACATGACAAATAACACATGATAAAAGTAAAACTTTAAAACTAAAAACATTCAAACAAATTAGTTAAAAATTAGTTAAAAACTTCACTAATAAAAAGTTAAATGAAAAAACGCAAAAGTGCACGAAAACATACCATGCTCACTTGACATCCTCAAACAACTGAGGCGAAAAGGAGGCAGGGTCAAGGGGAAAACAGAAAAATTTAGTTGGTAGGCATTCTAATTAATATAAAGGGGGTAACAGCTGTTACCCCCTTTATATTAATTAGAATGCCTACCAACTAAATTTTTCTGTTTTCCCCTTGACCCTGCCTCCTTTTCGCCTCAGTTGTTTGAGGATGTCAAGTGAGCATGGTATGTTTTCGTGCACTTTTGCGTTTTTTCATTTAACTTTTTATTAGTGAAGTTTTTAACTAATTTTTAACTAATTTGTTTGAATGTTTTTAGTTTTAAAGTTTTACTTTTATCATGTGTTATTTGTCATGTATATAATTTTTAATTTGTTTTTGGCTTATGCTTGTTTTACGCTTTTTAATTTTTATTCTTTAAGTGGTTTTATTCTGTGCTATGAATTAGTTTTTTTTTGACATTCGTATAATTTTTTTATATTTTTTTTTTTGTCATGCATTAATTTTAGCCTTTTATTTTATTAGGCCTTGAAAATGGGTAGAGTTGCCCGAAACGTCGGCTGCAGCCAAATATAATGACTTTCTTGCTCTACGTCTTCGTTTTTATCCTAATATATATATATATATATATATATATATATATATATATATATATATATATATATATATGAAAATTATTTCTCCGCGCTCTTAGGATCGCCAGTCCGGAATACATCGATGCCGAATTGGAAAAAATCAACGGTATTGGAAATGATCTGTGCTACCCACCTGCGTTTATGGAATCTTGTCTTAACAAGGCAAACGAACCTTCTATCGTGTGATTAATAACACTCGCACTTTGTCAAAGAATATTTTGTACTTCCATTTTTCCAGGGCTTTTTAGGCATCGCTAATGTACTTAAACTTTTGGATATTAATGTAGTATTTTCATATAACAATATTGTGAAAAATATCATAGTAAAAAATAGCCCTACCAATAATTCAGGCATTATCTATAAAATTGGTTGTAAACAATGTGATTCCTTTTACATTGGTCAGACGGGAAAGGATTTGCACGCGTGTGAAACAGCATCAATATTCCGTTAGAACGGGACAGTCGTCCAGTGCCCTTTTTAGTATGGCAGGAGATATAGGTTCCCATGCACCCCCCTTAAACTAAATTCCAAAATGATTTTTAGCACCCCTAGGACATCTACTTAAAGAATTTTTATGTTGCCAGCGGGAAAAAATGTCCCCGGGGTCCTAATTAGCATATTTCCAAGATGGCTGCCATCCGCATCCATTAAAACGCTGTGTCATATGTCAGTAACTAATGAGCCGATTTTGACGATCTTGGTGTCGATATTATGGTTTTCTGAGGTGCTGAATCGATTTCCGAGGTTTCAAAACGATTGGAGGTCAAGGTCACGTGATTCAGGCGAAGGTCAAGGTCATTTTGTTAAAAAATCGCTTCATTTTCATTTTCCGACATGCATTATTTTTGACCAGCTCCCATGGATATGGTGATAGAAGCTTCCTTATTGCTTTAGAAATTTCCCACATTATCCCAACTAATAAGTTAATTTTAAAAATTGTGATATAGCGCTTTAATTTTGAGTTATGGCTCAATACTTGACCCCACCCCCTAGGTTTTGGATATGGACCGAAAATTATGGAAATCTGAAAATATAGCCAGGGATGCAAACTTAGTCTATATTTATGTTTTTAGAGTCATGAAATCGATTGGTGGTGGTTTAGAAGCAATTAGAGGTCATGGTCATGCTCCAATGGCATGAGTCAAGGTCATTTTGTTAAAGAATCGCTTCATTTTTCATTTTCCGACATGCATTATTTTTGACCCAGCTCCCATAGATATGGTGATAGAAGCTTACTTATTGCTTTAAAAACTTTTCTTATCATATTATTCGTATTATTATATGTATATGTGTATTGATATTTATATGCATACTTCTCTTTTTCTAGATCTATTGGTGAAGGTGCATGCTGCTTCAACAGTGAATGCTTGATTCCGGTGATGGTGATATGCAGAGACTATATCATATATATAACTATATGTGTATAGCGAACTAATACCAGCTTAGCAATAGTGATGGTGGACAGTCAAGCTTAATTAACCATGGTGAAAAAGAAGAGGAAAAGTGAACACAGTTCAGATGCGTCTGAACCCTCTGTGAAACAGAAGTGTCTTACCTCCACTTGCGTGTTGCACACCCCCAAGGTACCTGATGATAATCCCTTCACCTGTTTCAGTTCTGTCAAATGTGTGCCGTCAGAGAAGTTGTCATATTTACTTGAGATCCATGATAGAAGACTGGCTGAGCCACTTGATTCTCCCCATAATATGAAAGCTGTATGTGATCTGCTGCCAGAAACTCTAGATGGTCTCTATTTGGAGAGAACTGGTTACCACAGGCGCTGTTACCAAGACTTCACAACGCACCTGGATCGATTGAAGAATCCATCTGCTGATGCTTCAACCGCCCATCATCATCACAGAGGCACCACTCTCCTCGCAAGCAGAAATCTGCAGATGCTGATCCTGACAAATTTCCACCAGATGAATGCATTTTCTGTGAGAAGAATGAAATCAAAGTGAATGGCAAGACTCGGAGGCCAACTCGCAGCTTTACAGCTTGGAAGAAGAAGGAGTCAGGATGGAAGAAAATCGAATCTATGGCAGAAGCTCTCGGAAACAGCCGTCTGTACCGTAAAGTCAAGGTCATGGATCTCTTTGCAGCTGAGGCTCGCTACCATGACTTTTGTTACCACCGCTTCTTTTGTGACTACCACAATCATAAACAGAAGCTGGAGAAGAAGGATGAGTCTGACACGGAGCAAGCTCGGAAGATTGTTGGTCACGACGCAGCATAGAATGTTGTGAAGGAGCTGCTGAAGACCCAGGTCATAGACAACCAACAGGTCCTGGCCCTCAGTACTGTTCGTGACCGCTACGTCATTGAGCTCGATGTGCAAGGAGCGCCCAACACCGACTACAGGTCTGTAAAGCTCATGGCAAGGCTTGAGAAGGACGAGGAACTAGGCGAACACCTTTCCTTCTCAAAAGTGGCTCTCAAGGAGCGAGGTTGCTTCTCATTCTGGCTAGTATACAGCGCTATCATCACCCTAGCTGATGCGATAGCATGTGCCTATCAGTTGGGGACAGCCGATGAGTTGAAGGACACTGCTCTGTACTTGCGACAGGTGATCCAAAAGGCTTTCGAGGAGTCAGCTGATCTGCCCTGGCCACCCACTGCTGACGAGTGTGACAAGCGAGCTGGGGAGGAGTTGCCTGAGGAGCTCAAGGGATTCCTCAACCTTGTCCTGTCTGGCTGTGACCCTGAGGTGGAGAAGTGTGAGAGGACGCGCCGTCTTGTCTACTCTATCGGACAGGACCTCCGTCGAGCAGTGACTAATGGACAGTGGAAGTTGTCGAAGCATATGTTCCTGTGCACAACTGTCCGACACCTCTACCGCAGTAAGCAGTTGACGACGATCTTGAACCGACTGGGTCACTGCGAGTCTTACGACTTCGGGTTAGAGCTGGAGACAGCCATAGCCAAGGCACTGGACGAGGATTCAACTTACCTTACTCCTCAGATCATCTGTGGCGAGGGCAATGCTGTGTTCCACAGTGAGTGGGACAATCTCAACAAGATCACCACGAACATCCATGGCTCGAACGTGGTCAACAGTGCTGGGGGCATCATGATCCAGGAGACAACGCCTGATGCTACCCCAAGCACTGAACGGACCCTCCCTCTCTACGACAGGAACAAGAAGAGGAGCCTGAAGCTGGATACTCCAGAGACTCTCCCTCCTGTCACCATTTACAACAGGGAGAGCCCCAAGTTCCCAGAAAATGCGTCTTTTTCGCCTCCGGATGATGAAGTCTTTGCTGCCAGTCTCCGAGAATACTACATGTGGCTCCTGTGCAGGTGGGACTTTTGCAATAAGCTACATATATGTATCCATATATATTGGATTGTTAAATTTCCTTATAATAGTGTCATTCAGTTGCTTCTCTGTGTTGTATTCATTCGCACTACAATGTTTGTTGCAGAATGATCTCGAGCAAGGGCAAGCAGAGGTGCCTGGCCTGGGTGGCTTCATCTCGGCCACTGGTGTGACGCCTGCCAAGAAATCCACCATCGACTACTACAAGCCCATCCACCAGCCCATCACTCAGTACGAGACGGTGCAGGAGCTGCTCCGGCGATCAGAGGAGGCTACGCGAGAAGTGGGCTAGAAGTACACCATCAACACCTTCGATCTCGGTGTGTGCATGAAGGCGCTCCCACTGGTGTGGAAGTATCCCGACAAGTTCAAGGACCATGTGATCCTCCCTGGGCCCTTCCACACATCCATGAACTACATCGGGATGATCACCAACCACAAGTGCCGAGGTTCAGGGTATGCCGAAATTCTCTTGGAGGCGCAATTGGTGACCAGTGGCTGCCTGAAGAGTGTGCTCTCTGGCAAGGCATATGCCAAGGCCCTCTTCTGCCTGAAGACTGTCTGTGAGGCGCTGGAGAGCTGCTGCTCGAGGTTTTCATTGAGGGAGATGAACATCCAGATCTCTCCCGCGGCTCTCCTCAACCTCATCAAGTCCTGCAACCGCCAGCACATCGACCTCGCTCTCCAGGACGCCTCCACCCTCGCCATCATCCAGCAGTACCTCGACTACCAGGACAAAGTCCGCAAGGGGCACCTTGGGAAAACAGCGGTCTTCTGGCTGTCAGTCATGGACCATCAGCGCTGGTCTTCATGCTCATCTATGCTGTGAAGATAAGCAACCAGAAGCTCTTCCACGTGTGCAATGGGAAGATGGCCACCTGTTCTTCGCATATGATGGACCGAACTACTCCAGGTATTTTATAACACCAAGAAGATAGATGGTTAGATTTTGAAAGATGGTTAGATTCTGAAATAATCTGAAGGATACAGTATTTTACACCCACTAAATTCCTTTTTCGTCCACAGGTATCTTGCATGGTTTGAGGTCTTCATGACCAACCTGGAGCTCAGCCACCCGGTGCCATGGAGCTCATCGACCGCGGAGCCATCGCTGTGGCAAGGTCTCTCATCCCAGGGTCGCTGTCTGCAGTGGACAAGACGATGGAGGAACGTTCATGAAGTTCGCCAAATCTTCAGGTAAATCTGAAGAGCATGAGTATGACGTGCCCAGTTTTACTATAATATTCAGAGTTACATGCAGCCAAATGTTGTGAATAAACGATCATCTTCTGTCCCATTTCCAGGCGGTCTCGTCGGCCTCTTCCAGATGTTTGGGGCATACCAGCGCTGGTGCCGCACCACATCTACCCGTGCCCAGTACTTTGAGAAGCTCTTGGAAATGTGTGACATGGTGGATGATCCCGAATGCCCCAAGGCCGGCAACCACAGGGACCTGGAGAAGGCCAACATCAAGAAGAGCGAGGAGGCGGTGCAGCGAACCGAGGCTGCAATCCGGAGCTTCAAGAATCCCTTCAGAATCCCAGTCCCAGAGGACCCAGCGGAGGACAGGCTCTACGCACTGCACTCTGGTGCGCCTGTTC
The DNA here is from genome assembly GCA_023014485.1 of Bathynomus jamesi. Taxonomy (NCBI): domain Eukaryota; kingdom Metazoa; phylum Arthropoda; class Malacostraca; order Isopoda; family Cirolanidae; genus Bathynomus; species Bathynomus jamesi. The sequence continues at coordinate 93,759 of JAJOZX010012817.1, read as the reverse complement.
CGATTGCAGTGGAGGTCGATGTGATGCGCGCGGATGCGCTGGGCGAGCAGGAGTAATTGGACTTCATCGAGCAGAGGCTCAAGAACGGCGAGAAGAACGTCTTCGATCCCATCACCCGCAAGAATCTACTGACCATGGAGCATGCCAGCAAGAAAGTCATTCTCGCCACGTCACAGGGAAAGGTGAATTACTTCATACACAATGATTAATACACATTGATTATTCAACTGCACTATTACTAGCCTGTATTTGTGCGATGTGATGCGATGTTTGATATGTTTTCATTATTGTGTTGCAGCTCATCCAGTACCAGGAGCAGAGTAACCTGCCTTCACACTGCTGGTCAAGTCGCAGCTGCTTGATGAACCGCTCAACCTGGACGAGCTCATGCGATACTGCCTTTCACCTGTCCCTCACTGCCTTGGTACCCCCTGATGGCTTCTTTGCCAAGACAAACAAGGCGACCATGATGCATTACGTCTTGGATGATAGAACAGAAGAGGTACCCTACCCCAAGGACACCTTCTTCATCCAAGACGGAAATGCGCTGTTCCACGCCCTGACCAGCTTGCCCCCGACGTTTGGTGACATCTGCCTCCAGATCCTAGACCAAATGGTGGCCAAGAACAACTTCATCTTCTCCACCGACTCTTACCATGCTGACTCAATGAAGGCGCAGGAGAGGCTCAGACGCGGCTTTGGTGAGAAGTTCCTCGTGGAGGGTCCCGCCACGCAGAAGCCCAAGGACTTCAAGCTTTTCCTGGCCAACGAGATGAACAAGTTGCAGCTCTGCCAGCTGCTGCTGAAGGTCTGGGGAAGCAGTAAGGCTGCGTCACGGCTGGAGAAGTGTCAGACACCTGCTCTTATTGTGGAGGGGAAGGCTCATCAGCTAGTCTCATCAAATGGAGAGGTAAGATATATCTTATCTACTACCTTAGTACCACGAGGTCCTTTGATATTAAACTTTCGCCTACATATATAGAGTGCTCTTCTTCATTTCAGGTCGTGGTGACGGAGATCCACTCTTTGCGAGGAGACCGACACCCGCATTGCCATCTATCTCCACTACGCCGAGAACCTCGGCTTCAAGTCAGCGGTTGTGCGTACGCCCGACTCAGACATCTTTTTCATCCTCCTTCTCCATGCACACGAGCTCGCCCTCACTGTCTATCTTGACATTGGCACGGGCAAACACCGACAGCTCATCAACATCAGCAGGCTGGCAGGTGAACTGGGCAAAGATTGGTGTTCCACCCTCCTTGGCTTCTATGTGTTCTCGGGGGAGGACTGTACCAGCGCCTTCAAGAGCAAGGGGAAGGTGGCGCCACTGAAGAAGCTCCAGAAGAACCCCAAGTTCCACAAGGCTTTCAGGTAAATTACACTTGCATATCAACAATTGCATATTCACATAGACGTGTTGTTTCAAATTAATTGTAGTAGTGATCATATCTCATGTACTATGTTACAGGCAGCTCGGCGTGGCGTGGAGGGTGGCCCCAGAGGTGCAGGAGCAGTTGGAGGCCTTCACCTGCGCCATGTATGGTCAAGCCCGTGAGAGTTCTGTGAACGTGGTGAGGAGCAAGCTGCTCAAGAAGATGGTGGGAGAGGACCACACGCTCAACTCCAAGTCGAAGATTGACATGGTTCGCCTGCCTCCCTGCCAGGACTCGCTCGTCCCTCATGTACAGCGAGTCAACCACCGTGTGGCCTGCTACAGGCGTGCTGCTGAGCCTATCTTCGAGCGCCCCAAACCGTATGACGAGGGTCGAGGGTGGCTGGAGCCTGTGTGGTCAATTAGCCCTATCTTGCCCCCATCACTCGTTGACCTGTTGGACACTGATGACGTTGAAAATGATGAGGGCCAGCAAGAGTACGAAGATGCTGAGCCGTATCCAGAGGAGGCTATGGAGATAGATCTACAGATCTACAGAAGCTAAGGCTAACAAATACCCTAAGATCCACTCTAAGGTTAGCCCGAGAGAAGGGAAAGAGTAGGGGTTAAGAGAAGAGAATAAGGGGTTAAGTAAGTAGCAACACCAATCACTCGTGGATTAACATTCATTCAGAAAAAGAGAAAAAAGACTCACCATCATTATCCGCCGGCCACTGCCGACAAGTCAGAAAAATAGTTGAAGAGAAAAGGAGAGGGGTGAAAGATGAAAAGAAGTAAAATAAGAACGCTTACAAACCATGCAAACACAGTCGTAACTCACTGTCGTACCATGCAAACTACAGACATGCAAGTAAAGAGTTACAGACATGCAAGTAAGGAGAGGATAAGAAAAAAAAAAGTAGGTAAAGTTAAACAAAAAGTGGGTTAGTTTACGCTACGAGCTACATCTACGTTCATGTTAGTCTAATTTTTTTTTTATATAATTTTTTTTGCTGGCATATCACACGCTGGCATGTCACAAGCTGGCATTAATCGTCAACAGACTCATCTTCGACCACCACTCCCAGAGCTCCTGTTGCTAATTGTTTTTTTTTATTTTAAACAACGTTAAATTTTTAAAATACCTATCTAAACGGTTCTTAAACATATTAACGCTGGTAGAGTTAACGACTGACGCGGGAAGATTATTCCATTTATCAATGACTTTAAACGTAAAGAAGTTTTTAGCGATATTAGTAATGAAACGTTTGCCACGCAACTTAAATCCGTTGTTACGAGTATTGCTATTATCGAAAGTGAACAGTTTGTCAAAATTTACGTTATCAATGTTATTAACGATTTTGAAAACTTCAATAAGCTCCCCCTTAATCTCCTAGTTTCGAGTGAATGCAAGTCTAACTCTCTAATCCTATTTTCATAAGGCTTGCTGTGCAATGACAGAATTAGTTTCGTGGCACGACGCTGAACCCTTTCTAACCTATCAATATCCTCACAAATATGGGCGCCAAAACTGAAGGGCATATTCTAAATGAGGCTTGACTAGGGACTTGTAAAGGGGCAATATAATATCCTTCGATATAAATTCGAAATTACGCGCTATGAAGCCTAACATCCTATTAGCTTTTGCGCAAGACTCCAGGCACTGGTTCCTAACTTTTAAATCCTTAGATACGCGTACGCCTAAATCTACTTCCTCGTCAACGCTCGCTAACTCTCTATCATCCATCGTGTACGTGTAATTATTGTTACGAGAACCTCCATGCAAAATTTTACATTTGTCTACGTTAAATTGCATCTGCCACTTATCCATGCACTCCATAATCCTATTTACATCGTCTTGGAGCCTATTTCTATCGTCCTCGTTAACAACCTTACAGTCTATTTTAGTATCGTCCGCGAATTTTGACACGTTACTAGTCAATCCTACATCTATGTCGTTAATGTAAATTACGAATAGCAATGGGCCTAACACTGAACCCTGTGGGACACCGCTACCTACATCCAACCACCCCGATTCACTACCATTAACAACGACCCTCTGTCTCCTAGCACGAAGCCATTCCTCTAACCAGTTAGCTCCTGACTGCGTATACCGTGCACTTTAACCTTCGCAATTAATCTTCTATGCGGAACTGTATCGAACGCCTTTTCAAAATCTAAATAAATAACGTCAGCCGCTCTATGCTTATCGTATTCGCGCACTATTTCGTTATAAAATTCTAACAAATTAGTTAAACAAGACCTATGGCGTCGAAACCCATGCTGACTACTATTAATCAAATCTCTACTTTCGAAGTGATCGATGATACGATCCCTAACTACAGATTCCAAAAGTTTACCTACAATTGACGTTAAGCTAATGGGCGTATAATTACTAGGTACCGTGCGGTCGCTTCTTTTAAAAATGGGGGTGACGTTAGCTAATTTGAAGTCTTCAGGAATAATCCCCGTTTCGAGTGACTGATTAAAAATCTTCGTTAAGGGACCTACGATAACGTCTTTCAAATCTTTCAAATGTCTGGGATAAAAAACGTCAGGGCCTGGATCCTTGCTAACTTTTAGCCTATCGATATAATACGTAATCTCACCCTCGTAAACAGTTATTTCATCCAAAATGGTCTCGCTACTAAGTGGAACGATATTGTCCACGTCAGGGACATTATTTACGTCTTCTACGGTAAAAACTGTAACAAAAAGTTATTGAAAATACTCGCCATTGCCTGAGCGTCAGAAGCCAAAGCGCCGTTAACATCCACTAGAGGGCGTATGTTATCTTTTTATCGGATTAATTATTGACGTATTCAAAAAACTTTTTCGGATTATGTTTACTATCCGCAGCTATAAGTATCTCTAAATTACGCTTAGCATTCCTAACTGATCTTTTAACCTGACGTCTAAGCTCGATATATCTATTAAAGTTAGCTGCCGTGCCATTGCGCTTATTAAGTCTATACGCTCTATTACGCTCGTTTATGAACGCGCCTATTTCCCTAGTCCACCACTTGGGCCTACCATGATTTCTAGCGCGCTTGGGCCTACGATGAATAAACTCCCTTTCAATATTCATAAAACTTTCTTTAAACGCCTCCCAATGCAAATTTGTGTCATTACCCATAAATAAGTTATCCCAGTCCACTACTCTCATCCTATCCTCAAAACTATCAAAATTAGCCCTACGAAAATCAAAGACTTCTATTAAGTTACTATCCTTAGTGTTTTCTATCGATAACTTAAACCTAAGAATTTGATGATCACTACATCCTAAACTCTCGCCTACTTCTAAACTATCGACTATATTTTCGCCGTTCGTCATCAGCAAATCTAAAATATTGTCACCGCGTGTTGGTTCGGTAACTATCTGTCGTAAAAAATTATCCTCCAGGAACTCAATCAATCTCAAACCCTCCTCATTACCAGTAAAAGTCTCGTAATTAACATCAGGGCAGTTAAAGTCTCCGACAATTATACTATTCCGATTACATTAAGTTACCAAGAAGTGAGTAAAATCTAGTATCGGTGTCGAAGGGTTGAACGGGAGGTCTATAAACAACAACAAAATTAAAACTAATACTACACGCCCTAACTTCAACGCATATCGCATTAATTGCTGCCGGAAAATCTATCTTAACCTCGATAGCCCAAAGGGAATTACGAATGTACAGCAAAACGCCGCCACCAAACCTATGTAACCTATCATTATTAAAGAGTTTAAAACCCGGTATATCAAGTTCTCCCAACAAGTCCCGAGTCACGGTATTTAACCACGTTTCAGTGATAGCAACTATATCGTAGTTGCCGGAATAAATTATCGCCTTAAATTCGTTTAATTTATTTCTAATACTACGCGCGTTACAATAAAGACGTTTAAATTATTTTTTACCACGGGCCGGCGTTCTAAAACTATTTTTCACGTCGGGCCCGCGTTCCCCGGACCCACAACGTTTAAAGAAGGCTTCGACCTATACAGCTTTCGCACGTTTTCGTCTATTAACCTACCTAGCCTAGCATTACCTATTTCATTAAAATGCACCCGATCTTTTATAAAAAGGCTATGATCACTGAATTCGGACCACAGCTTTACGAAGGGTACATTTTCCTCAGCACAAATCTCTTCTAATTTATTATTAAAAAATATTGTTTTTGACGTAATCCTAAGACCCAACCCGTGCCTAGGGTTAATACCTAGAACTAAAGACCTATCTGACCTCGCCTTTAGGGACCTAATTAACCTCTTATATTTCTCCAAAAGGTCAGGCACTCTCGTATCGGGCCTATACGAGTCGTTGCCTCCTACCATCGTCACCAACATCGAGTGACAAATTCGTACACAAACAAAACATTCACATAGCACTTATACAAGAAACAAAACTAAAACGCACACACAAAACACCCACCATCCCTGACTTCACGGCGATCCGTCAAGATCGTACTGGGGGTAACGGGGGTGGATTCATCACTTACATTCGTAAAAGCATTAGCTACACTGATGCTACCCAAAACATTACAAACACAATCCAAGCAGATAACACGATAGAAATACAGGCAGTTAAGTTAACATTAAAACACGCGCAAAACACAATACCACACTAATCAACATTTACATCCCACCAGATAGTTCACCTCAGGTGCCAGCCAATTACAATCCACAGTTACACAATCTGGCCTCTCTCACTAATGTCATCTTAGGAGGAGACTTCAACGCCAAAGACACTAGTTGGTACCTGCACAACCAAAGCAACACCAGAGGCGCCAACATAGCCACACAACTAAACAGCCTCTTCATTCTTAACAATACAGATGTTAATTTATTTATTTGTTGGGTTCAAAATCCCAGCTGAGCCGTGAACGGCCAAATTCTAAAGGGCCAGTGCTACCTACAGCCCAAGTTCAGCTAAATTAAAACTTACGGATTTGAGATCCTATTAGGTCCTACCTCAGGGTTGCTGACTCGATGCGGGCCTACCTTAGACCTTAGTTACATGAATTTAATATAAACACAAAAGGGGTACTATTTATGGTCTTCTGTCTCAACCTTGCAACAACAACGCAACCTGGACTATTGCACGATGCAACAATCTTGTATCTAAACAACCAAACTGAATTGCAAGAGCTCTCTATCAGACCACACCCTGTACGTACGACATCCCACAAACGAGTAGAAAAGACGCGCAGCGCCCCAAAATGATGCCACCAGCGTCCCAAACACTGATGCCACAAGAGCCCAAAAATGCTAGCTCTAAATTAAGTGAATTTTTCACTAACCTTACAATTATGAGATGGATATATATACAACCTTAACTTAATATATACAAGCAATCTGCTCAATCAGCTTAGTCATCATATCGCCTTGGGACAACAATGGTTCTTCCTCTTCTAGATTTTCTAACAACAGATGAACATACACACATACCACATCAAGCAGATAATCAACTCCTCCCCAACATAACGTTCTGTTCCCCTCACTAGCAACACATACACAATGGAGAACAGAAAAACAACTGTCATCAGACCACCTGCCCATCATCATTACAACACATTCTACACTCTGCCCCAACGCCTTAGGCACACTTACAGAAATTACAAGAAAGCTGATTGGGAACAGTTCAAAATACGACTGAGGAACAATTCACTACATTAACAGCACACCTATCATAAACATCAATACAACACTCAAGACATTTAATCAGATCATCAATAATGCAAACAATACATACCGAAGGGCACATTAGGAAATACAACCCAAATTACACTAGAGAAATAGCCCACCTTATGAGCAACGTAACAACCTCAATATAACACACAAACTCCACACACAGAAGCCATAAAACCAGATACAACAGCTCAACACAGAAATAAACAACAAACTCAAGAAAAACAAACGGAAACATTCAGGGAATTCATAACAACATTAAACCACTCCACGATACATCCAGGCTATACAGACTTAAACGGCATTACCCACTCTAACAGCGGCATTCACACCCCACACGCGGCTATCTGTCGCAGCCAAAATAATATCCCAACATACACACAACAAGCTAACATTCTAGTTAATCACTACGCAAAGATAAGTCCTTAAACAGAGACACAACCAGAAACATGCAGACCGACAAACAGCCAACCAAGAAAACCTACAGACTCGACACAACCATTACACCCTTCATACAGACCAGACCACCAAGATCATCAAAAACATTAAGAATTCGAAGGCTACTGGACCAGACAACATATCTAACTACACCTTAAACACTTGGGCCCACAAGGAATACTTGCTCTCACAAATATCAGCACATATTCATACCAACACTGTATTATTCCTGACATATGGAAACAAGGTAAAATTATTACACTACTCAACCAAACAAAATCCAACAGAACCAGCTTCCTATAGACCCATTACTTTACTATGCACACCTTCCAAAGTAACAGAAAGACTAATCTTACAAATCACCAACCCACACATTCCACTATCGCCTACTCAACATGGATTCAGACCTCACCACTCAACCACGACATTACTCACTAACCTCACGCAGCACATCACGATGGCATCAACTCCAGACGACCAGCTCAACGTACACTATTAGCAACAATAGACATTAATAAAGCATTTGATGCTATCCCGCTTCCCTCTCATAAACAAAATACTCAACACAAACCTGCACAATAACACCAAAAGGTGGCTGAGCACTATCTTTCAGGAAGATACTCACATGTCACATTTAATGGCAAGTCATCCAAAAACAAGCTTTTTCCGAACGGGGTCCCTCAAGGCTCTGTTCTCTCACCAACACTCTTCAACTTATACATGCATGACATTAGGCCTGTTCAAAAATCAACTTTTTCTTATTTTAATAGGTTTCTGTACATTTTCCCATGCTTTTTGACCTGAGAAAGCCGAAAATCACAACTATTTTGACCTAGGATATTGGGAAGCATTGCCGCATGGAGCTTTAAATTTTCTGCCTTGAAATCGGCCAAAGCGCCAATTCCGGGGTCCCTTGAATTATGTTTTGCACTTTAACTTTTGATCTAAACAAGATAGAGCAACAAATTAGGTATCAAATGAAAGAGCATAAAATTAATAAATAATAATAATAATAATATAATAATAATATAATAATAAATAATAATAATTAATAATATATAATAATAATAATAATTATCTATCATTTTTCAGGAAACAACAGAAACTTAATCAGAATCTAGAAAACCATCTACAAGTTACAACTTCACAATGGCATTAAGCAAGGAGCTGAGGGAGCTCCGTGGGCGCACAGTTGATATCTCAGAACCTCCACGTACTGTCCACAGGCAGGTGTCAACTGGCCATCTACCAGATCTCTCACTGAAACTTTCCTGGTTGGATACCCTTCAGCTTTTATCAGTGGTTCCCAGCTTCCCACAACAGACAGGCGTTCCAGTATTTCCTTAATCTTCAGAATTTACCGGAAAATGCAGGGAGGCCCATGGTTCAAGACCTTGCATATGAAACAGTTGAATCTATCATCCCATTCTGGCAGATGGCTAGGATCAAGACAATGACCAAGTACAACGCAATGAAGCTCTTCATGAAACTACATGAGAAACATCGTGCTCTGGTGAAAAGCAAAGGAAGAGCAAGTAACCCTGGAGGAAAAAGAGGAGCATTTGTGCTGGAATTAGACAGCCTGTTCGATATAGGAGCTCCAGATGCAATCCAGGAAATACGAACAACAGACTGTTATCCAGAGAGAAGAAAGATGAGGATATCAGTTCTACGAAGACCAAAAGACTGAGAGGAAAGGTCATATGTCTGGTCATGACAAGATTTTTGAGACAAGATCCCTGCAGCAAGCAGCGAGGAATGAAAGACTGCAGCATAGACAAGAACAAGGTAAAACTAATTACTTTGAACGTTACAAAAAGTTTTAAGTTTTACTCCATTGCGATATTTAGCATGTACTTAACAATTACTGTCTTAACATGTTGTACTATTTTACAGCTGCAGCAGAACAAGAGGCAGTTGTTCATGTGGATGACATTACCTGGGGTGACTCAACTGACAACGACGCTAACACAGAGGACGTGGATTACCATCAACCTCGTCCTGGATGTTCTCACCATCAATACACTGTGACTAGTGTGACTTTGACGTTTCCAAGGAAGGTCATGGAATGTGATGTCATCTGCAATACAGCTGATCGTCTTGGTTTATCAGACAATCAAGTTACTGCTATGGTTTCTGCCACCTTGAAAGCTGGAGGGGGCTGATCTGGATAACTTCGTCATCTCAACCTCAACAACACGTCGCAACAGAATGCTGTCCAGGTATAATATCAGCCAGAGTCACATGTCCAAGTTTTGTGAAAACCCCCCACAGTACGCTGCCTTACACTGGGATGGAAAGTTGCTCAAAGATGTCTTGGGCAGTGAACCTGGAAGTACCTCAGAGACTTTAGCTGTGCTAGTGTCTGGTCCACCTTCATACACTGAAGGAAAGTTATTGGGAGTACCTGTCATCGACAATTCTTCTGGCACAGCTCAGGCTGAGGCTTCAATGGATTTACTGGAGACATGGGAACTTACGGATAATGTTACTGCCCTTGTTTTTGACACTACATCCAGTAACAGTGGAGTTCACAGAGGAGCTGCCAAACTGCTAGAGAAAATGCTGAACAAAAAGGTGTTTTATCTGGCCTGTCGACATCACATCCTGGAAATCCTAGTAGGAGCAGTTTGGGAGAAGCTGTTTGGGAAGGTGAAGGGGCCAGATAATCCCTGGTTTGAGCATCTGAAGGATGTTTGGACGGACTTGTCCAAGGAAAACCCAAAGATGCTGGCTATCAACAGCAAATGGCTGAAGGAAAAGAAGAAGAACAGTGAAGAAATACTCCAAGACATTCTAACAGCAGAAAGGCTTCCAAGAGCCGACTACAGGGAAATGGCTGAACTGACAGTCATTGTTCTTGGAGGAACGCCTCCTCGAGGTATTCACTGGAGTCGACCAGGCGCCATTCATCAGGCCAGATGGATGGCCAGAAACCTGTACTCCATGAAAATGCTGATGTTTGCAGATCAACTTGAGTACGACGAAGACACTGTATCAAAGCTGGAAAGACTCAACACCTTCCTTGCGCTGTTCTACACTCCTGTATGGATGATGTCAATGTCTGCTGCAGATGCTCCCGTGAATGATCTAAGTCTAATCCAGGATATGTTGAAGTACAAGAAAACTGACCCAGAGCTTGCTGATGCAGTACTTAATAAGATGGAAAACCACAAATGGTACCTGACGCAGGAAGTTGTGCCATTTGCCCTGTTCAGCAGTAGATTGAGTGACACATTGAAGCACGACATTGCTGCCCAGTTACATGCCACTGAGAAGCCAGACAGCTTCAGAACAGGAAAGCCTCTATTCCAGAGAGTCACAGCTAAGACCACCCTGGTTGATCTCATTGGCCCAGAATCACATTTCCTGCTGGACACACTGAACATTGGATCCGAGTGGCTTCTGGAACCTGTCACGTCTTGGCCACAGAATGAGGACTACAGAAAAGCGTTGGACTATGTTAAGAATCTGAAAGCGGTGAATGACATTGCTGAACGTGGTGTCAAGATGATGAGCGACTTTGCAAATGTCATAACAACAGATGCCAAGCAAAGGGACTATCTCCTTCAAGCTGTGGAGTTCAACAGACGCCGCTTTGACAGCTTCAAGAAACAAACTCTCAACAACTGACTGTGTAAATGTCATTATGAAATTAATCATCATGTAATGCTTTCACTTCTTGATCGATTAGACTTGTGACAAAATGTTAATCTCAAATTTGTGTCATGAATAAGGCGCCTTGTCTGCCTTGAGTGTGAGAAAACGAATTTTGTGATATTTCTGAAATCTTTGTATGTACCAATGTGCCATTTCTTGTTCCAAGACTCATAATTGTATAAATTAGAAAGAGGATTAAAAACACTTTAATTTGGTGCCTATTTTGTTGCTCTATCTTGTTTAGATAAAAAGTTATAGTGCAAAACATGATTCAAGGGACCCCGGAACTGGTGCTTTTGGCCGATTTCAAGGCAGAAAATTAAAGCTCCATGCGGCAATGCTTCCCAACAACCTAGGTCAAAATGGTTGTGATTTTCGGCCTTTTCAGGTAAAAAAGCATCGGAAAACGTACAGAAACCTATGAAAATAAGAAAAAGTTGATTTTTGAACAGGGCTAGCATGACATTCCAACACCCATAGATAACAAGCTTACATTATCATCATATGCAGATGACATCACTCTAACATCCACCCACAACAACATCGACACCGCTACAAATAACCTACAAACATACATAAACAGTATACAAGACTGGCTCACACACAATAGACTCAAAGTAGCGCCCACAAAATCAACCATCACCTTGCTAACAAGCAACACAAAAGAACACCAGATAACTCCACAGCTTACACTAAACACCACCAACATTCCACACACTCAGGACCAAAATACTTGGGGTCACATACAACACATTATTATCTTTTGCAAACCACATTCAGGACATTAAAAACAAATGTACGTCAAGACTTAACACGCTTAGGGTACTAACAGGCACAAACTTTGGACACCAGCAGGAAACAACAACTCATATACAAACAATATATTCGCTCAGTTATGGACTATGCTAGCCCATGCTGGGCACCCATTATCTCAAACACACACATAAACACCTTACAGACAATACAAAACAACGCACTTCGTATCATTACAGGATGCACTCAAACAACACCAATAGAACACCTGCACACAGAAACAAAATTACTGAAAGTTAGGGAACATTTAGACATGAGGGGAAACAATTCATGGCAGCAGCGACAACTAACCACAACACCCTTGCCACTACATGTACAATCACGCACCGACACCTCGCACCATTAAGGTAACACCAGAGAGACATTATAACCAAATACTCCATTCCATACCACGCCCCACAGACATCACACAGTACAGAAAAAAATACACACACACCTAACCCACAAAGCACTGACACGACTCGGTCCGAATGCGGTCCCAGGTGCGAAGCCGCCACCCATTAACAGGTCAGAGATCAGCCTGAGCAGATCGGATCGAGTTAACTTAGCACGATTCCGATGTGGACATCACCCCAACTTACTAACATATAAACACAGACTAGACAACTCCATAGACGACACCTGCCACCTGTGCCACGACACACCACAAACAATTGAACACATTATGACCGACTGTACCGGCGTACCGCTCTAGCACAACAACGAACACAACACAACATCACTAGTGCGCTGAACCTCTGGTCCACTCCGAAGAGGGCGATCGGTTACCTGCGTGCCGCCGGCTTGCTCGATCAGGGTGGGCTGATCGGCTAAACAACAACAACAACAACAACATCGAGTGACGGGAGGCAACGTCAATCCTATCCACGTCGCCTCTAACTCTGTCAACCCTGGCCCCTGGGAGACAGACCCTCCTCCTCCTCTTGGTTGGATGCCGTTCAACGAACTCTTTGTCCATGTGGCGCACTAAAGAGTCCCCATTTAAAATAGTTTCCCGCTCATTCATGTCCCTTTCCAAATGGGCGAAAGGGTTCGAAACCTTGATAGGGGCGGGGGGGGGGGATTCCTATCACCTAACGTACGCGGCCTAGCTCCACCCTTAACTTCTCTAAATCCCTCCCCATCTACAACTCTCGGACTAACCTTAACCTCTTCCTCAACTCTATCCAACCTTCCCGATAAGCTACCTAAACTAGAAACTAGGTTACGCACCTCACCCTTCAAATTACTAACGTCTTCAACGTTAGTATTGGTTCGGCTTTCGTGAACCGTAGCCCTACCCCTGCCCTCATCAAGCGTTGCAAGTCTTTTGGTTACCTCACGTACACTGCGTTTTATGTCAACTATTTCCTCCATTAACTCGCAAAAGAAACAAACTGATCTCTCGGTAATCGCCATAGGACCGCCGTTATAATCTTTAAATTCCGAATACCACCGGTTTACCCTACACCTAACACACGACGCTTTCTGCGACGGCATCGCGCAGTTAAAAATTAGTTTATAACCGTCACAAGTTTAAGTTAAATTAAGCCGGCACGCTATGAAAACTTCTAAATCGCTAAAAAACCCTAATATTCAATTACTTAACTGTAACAATGTGAATATAAACGCAAATATATAAAATTCAAAACTTTCCAAAAGTAAAATTCTTAGCAATATGCAAAAGTAGATGCAATATCAGAGAGCTCAGGAAATGCGTCCGTTCAGTACAGAGTCTGGCTGACGAATGAGTACAGAGTCTGGCTGACGAATGATGATGATCTCATGGATGCTGAGGATGACTCTTAGTCTTTGCTACACTGTCACTTTTAATAGATAATGCATATATAATAATAAATATAAAAGGGCTCAGTTGTCTTTCTATGATGTCTGGTTCAGGAGTTATTATAGTCACAAATTGTCATCACATGCACGGAGGTCAATGCGTTAAGTGTCCCTAATTGACACATCCTATGACCTTGAAGATGACCTTAACCACATGACGTTGACCTAAAATTGTCTTGTTAGTTGGGCTAATATGAAAAGTTTTTAAAGCAATAAGTAAGCTTCTATCACCATATCTATGGGAGCTGGGTCAAAAATAATGCATGTCGGAAAATGAAAAATGAAGCGATTCTTTTACAAAATGATCTTGACTCATGCCCTTGGAGCATGACGATGACCTCTAATTGCTTCTAAACCACCACCAATTGATTTCATGACTCTAAAAACATAAATATAGACTCTAAGTTTGCATCCCTGGCTATATTTTCAGATTTCCATAATTTTCGGTCCATATCCAAAACCTAGGGGGTGGGGTCAAGTATTGAGCCATAACTCAAAATTAAAGCGCTATATCACAATTTTTAAAATTGATTAGTTGGGATAATGTGGGAAATTTCTAAAGCAATAAGGAAGCTTCTACCACCATATCTATGGGAGCTGGGTCAAAAATAATGCTCGTCGGAAACTGAAAATGAAGCGATTTTTTAACAAAATGACCTTCGCCTGAATCACGTGACCTTGACCTCCAATCGTTTTGAAACCTCGGAAATCGATTCAGCACCTCAGAAAACCATAATATCGACACCAAGATCGTCAAAATCGGCTCATTAGTTACTGACATATGACACTTAGCGTTTTAATGGATGCGGATGGCAGCCATCTTGGAAATATGCTAATTAGGACCCCGTGGGACATTTTTTCCCGCTGGCAACATAAAAATTCTTTAAGTAGATGTCCTAGGGGTGCTAAAAATCATTTTGGAATTTAGTTTTAGCGGGGGTGCATGGGAACCTATATCTCCTGCCATACTATTTTGTCCATTTGTCAGTTATCCCATTGTATTGATTGGAATAATGCTTCAGTTTTGTTTCACTCTAGCAACATTGTTAATAGAAATATTCTTGAGTCTGCTATTATCCAACTTACAAATAACTTTAACATCAGCAAAGGTCTTTTTCAACTCGATCCCGTTGTTTTGAATTCGTTCAGAACGGATTTAGACAAGAAGGGCAGAGTGCTAAAACTTTGATAATTTTCCCTTATAAATTTGTATGCTCCTCTTACAATTTTTATTTTTATTTTATTTTTTTTATTTTTTATTTTTTTTTGGTGTCCTATATATCATTCAGGCATTATCTATAAAATTGGTTGTAAACAATCCATTTGATATTGTGTTGAATTCGGGCAAAGTGCTAAAATTGGTAGTTTTCCTTACAAATTTGTATGATTCTCCCACAATTTTTATTTCTATATTTATTATATATATACACACACACACACATATATATATATATATATATATATATTTTTTTTTAACCTATATATAGTCTTCAACTCTTTATTTACTTCAATGTTCCTGAGGATGTCATTAGACGAAAGCGCTTGAGCACCTCTGTGTTTCCTTTCCTTCGTGGTTCTATTCATCATATAAGTCACTCGAAACCAGCTAACTCGACTAAAATTCCTAACTTCCAGCACGCAGACTTTAGTAAATTTCGAAATAAATTGTCACGTCAATTGGGAAAACGTAATGGGGAACTCCAACGCAAAACTAATGTGGGAATCATTCGAAACAGTATTTAGGACTATAAATGAGGAATGTGTACCATACAAAATTAAGCGTGCGAAAGTAAACAAGCCCTTGTGGTTTACTTCTAGAGTAGGAGACATTATAAAGAGTAGAGATAGGGCTTATAGGCTACATAAGTGAAATAAAGACAATTTGTGGTTAAGAAACAACTACATATCTCTAAGGCGTGAAGCGAAAAGTGTAATAAAAAAGTCCAAGCGCGAATTTGAAATCTCCATAGCTCGTGACGGTAAAGAAAACCCCAAGCGATTCTTTCAGTACGTCAATAATAGAAATCCAGTAAAAAGCGTCTTGGGCCTTTGAAAAATGTAAACGGAAATCTAGTTTCTGAAAAAAAGGAAATGGCTACCTTGCTAAACGAATTTTTTACGTCAGTTTTTACTATAGAAGATGTAACGGATATCCCTACGGTCATAGACATAATACCTTTTGATAATGGTAATATTTTGGATAATATAGTGGTTAGTGAGGGGAGGTAATGCGCTATATTGATAAAATGAAAACGCGTAAATCACCAGGGCCGGATTCCATATATCCCATACAACTAAAAGAATTAAAAGATAGCATTGTTGTGCCGCTAACAAAGATTTTTAATGCGTCTATTTCTGAGGGGTGCGTACCAGATAATTTCAAGATAGCAAACGTAACACCTATCTTTAAGAAAGGCGATAAAGGTGCGGCGGGAAATTATAGGCCAATCAGTTTAACGTCTGTTGTAGGTAAGCTACTGGAATCAATAATTAGGGATCGTATAGTCGAACACTTAGAATTGCATAAACTAGTTAGAAATACGCAGCACGGTTTTAGGCGAAACAAATCTTGCTTAACTAATCTTTTAGAATTTTTCCAAAGCGTGGTTGACGTTTACGATAGACATCGGGCGGTTGATGTAGTGTATTTAGATTTTCAAAAAGCGTTTGACACCGTGCCGCACAAAAGACTCATTGAAAAAACTAAGGCTCATGTAATCAGGGGTGTAGTAATAAATTGGATAGAAGAGTGGTTGCGAGGTAGGAAACAGAGGGTGGTCGTTGATGGAGCGGAGTCGTGTTGGACTAATGTAGCGAGTGGCGTTCCTCAGGGTTCTGCGTTGGGCCCCTTGCTTTTTCTTATATATATTAACGATTTAGATGTCGGCCTAGTCAGTACAATTTCAAAGTTTGCGGGTGACACGAAGCTGGGTGGTAGGGCTATTAATGACGAAGATAGAAGTAAAATCCAGGAAGATCTGAATAAAATGGTTGATTGGTCAGTACATGGCAAGTGAGATCTAACGTCGATAAGTGCAAAATTTTGCATATAGGTTCGCGCAACGGTAATTTTGCATATAGGTTCGCGCAACGGTAATTTTGCGTATAGTATGTCAGGGAAAGAGCTAGAGCAGGAAAAAGATTTAGGAATTATAGTCACTGGTGATTTAAAAGTAGCGAAACAAAGTACAGCAGCGGTCAATAAGGCGAACTAAGTGTTAGGTTTTATAGCTCGGAATTTTGAATACAAATCGCGCGATATTATAGGTCCTCTTTATAAATCATTAGTTAGACCCCATTTGGAGTACGTGATCCAATTTTGGAATCCGCATATGCGCAAAGATATAGACAAAATCGAAAGAGTTCAAAGACGAGCAACTAAGATGATTCCGTCGCTTAGGTCAAAGTCGTACGAGGATAGGCTTAAGGAGTTAAAATTGACTACACTCGAGACTCGGAGGCTAAGGGGTGATCTAATCCAGGTGTTCAAAATTATGAATGGGTTCGATAACGTAGATAGAGATAGCTTTTTCAAAATATCTCAATATAATAGTAGCCTACTAGAAATAACGGGTGTAAGTTGACAAGTAGAAGGTTCGAGACAACAGTTGCCAAAAACTTTTTTACGCACAGAATAGTAAATAGCTGGAATAGTTTGCCGGTAGAAGTAATTAGTAGCACGTCTATAAACATGTTTAAAAATCGATTAGACGCATATGTTGATAGATTGGGTATAGTTTAAGGTAGTAAAATTAAGGCTTTGTGGGGCTAGATCCCACAGCTCAACTTAAGTGTTGTGGGATATAGGGAGGCAGCATCTTGGGTTAGGGGATACTCTCTGTCCTTACATACACCATTTAAAGAGATTCCTCTGCCGAGCGGTGCCCCCCATAGTAGTGTGAGGTATTGAAAAACTCATGATCTTCACTTGCCCCACAAACACTTTGAAATGGGAGACCCAAAATGGGTGCACACACATTTCTACATTACTGTACAGTCTTTACAGCCACACTTACACTTTTCCTCCTAAGTATATATATTGTAATGTATATGGTTGTAAATTTTGACTTGGTCCGCAATCGATATGAATCATGACTTATTTTTGGTTGGATGGATACCGTAATGAAATTGACTGGATCCTTTGGATCTGATATATTTGCATGTCAGTTATAAATAGATATAGAGTGTAACATATTTGTGGATAGTAGTCTATTATGACTTGATCCTCTGGATCCAGAGATTCTATCTTTAGTTTTAAATTGATAATTAATTAGTTTTAAATTGATAATTATTTAGTTTCGTAAAAATTGGTCGTTGCCAATGTACAGGCAGTTTTTACATAAATTTCTTATGTTCTTGTGGTTCGGAACCCACGTAAAGTTGTAGCTCCCCTCTGCCCTACGGAGGACATACACAATTACGAACACAGTTAGGTAGACCAGCCATGATTGGAATATATATATATTATATATATATATATATATGATGAATAAAACCACGAAGGAAAGGAACACAAAAGGTGCTCAAGCGCTTTCGTCTAATGACATCCTCAGGAACACTGAAGTACATAAAAGGTTACGGCCTATATATAGGTTACAGAAAGAAAAAAATAAATAAATAAATAACATACATACACACAAACACATATATATATATACATATATACATACATATCTACACACATATATATATATATATATATATATATATATATATATATATATATATATATATATATATATATATATATATATATATATATATATGCAATAAACGGAGAAGTAAAAATAAACTTAAAAATTAAAAATTAGAGGATTAACAAAGAGGCAAACAGATTTGTAAGGAAAAATATCGATTTTTAGCACAAGATCAAATGAATTATAAAAATACAAATTTATACTGGAAATCTGCCCGGGTTTTAACACTTTGCCTTTTAGAGTCAAGTTTCGATATATATAAAAATAAAATGAAGATTAAAAGTTAATAAAGTAGCGTACAAGTTTACCAAAGATTTAGCGTCCTACCCTTTTTATCTAAATTTGTTTTGAAGGAATTCAAAACAACAGGATCGAGTTGAAAAAGACCTTTGCTTATGTTGAAGTTATTTGAAAGTTGGATAATGGCAGACTCAAGAATATTTCTATTGACAATGTTGCTAGAATGAAATAAAACTGAAGCATTATTCCAATCAATACAGTGGGATAACTCTGACAAATGGACAAAAAGGACACTGGACAACTGTCCTGTTCTAACGGAATATTGATGCTGTTTTATACCGTGTGTGCAAATCCTTTCCCGTCTGACCTATGTAAAAGAAATCACATTGTTTACACCCAATTTTATAGATAATGCCTGAATTATTGGTAGGGCTATTTTTTACTATGATATTTTTCACAATATTGTTATATGAAAATACTACATTAATATCCAAAAGTTTAAGTACATTAGCAATGCCTAAAAAGCCCGGGAAAAATGGAAGTACTAAAATATTTTTTGACAAAGTACGAGTGTTATTATTGACACGATAGAAAGTTCGTTTTGCCTTGTTGAGACAAGATTCCATAAACGCAGATGGGTAACACAGATCACTTCCAATACCGTTGATTTTTTCCAATTCGGCATCGATGTATTCCGGACTGGCGATCCTAAGGGCGGGGAGAAACATTGATGAAAAAATGGCCTTCTTAGTGGGGGTGTCATGTCCCGAGTAAAAGTGTACGTAGGACAAATTGTTTGTTGTTTTCCGATAGATACTAAACTATTTGATAGATACTAAACAATTTGTCCTACGTACACTTTTACTCGGGACATGACACCCCCCACTAAGAAGGCCATTTTTTCATCAATGTTTCTCCGCGCCCTTAGGATCGCCAGTCCGGAATACATCGATGCCGAATTGGAAAAAATCAACGGTATTGGAAGTGATCTGTGTTACCCATCTGCGTTTATGGAATCTTGTCTCAACAAGGCAAAACGAACTTTCTATCGTGTCAATAATAACACTCGTACTTTGTCAAAAAATATTTTAGTACTTCCATTTTTCCCGGGCTTTTTAGGCATTGCTAATGTACTTAAACTTTTGGATATTAATGTAGTATTTTCATATAACAATATTGTGAAAAATATCATAGTAAAAAAGCCCTACCAATAATTCAGGCATTATCTATAAAATTGGGTGTAAACAATGTGATTCCTTTTACATAGGTCAGACGGGAAAGGATTTGCACACACGTATAAAACAGCATCAATATTCCGTTAGAACAGGACAGTTGTCCAGTGCTCTTTTTGTCCATTTGTCAGAGTTATCCCACTGTATTGATTGGAATAATGCTTCAGTTTTATTTCATTCTAGCAACATTGTCAATAGAAATATTCTTGAGTCTGCCATTATCCAACTTTCAAATAACTTCAACATAAGCAAGGTCTTTTTCAACTCGATCCTGTTGTTTTGAATTCCTTCAAAACAAATTTAGATAAAAAGGGTAGGACGCTAAATCTTTGGTAAACTTGTACGCTACTTTATTAACTTTTAATCTTCATTTTATTTTATATATATCGAAACTTGACTCTAAAAGGCAAAGTGTTAAAACCCGGGCAGATTTCCAGTATAAATTTGTATTTTTATAATTCATTTGATCTTGTGCTAAAAATCGATATTTTTCCTTACAAATCTGTTTGCCTCTTTGTTAATCCTCTAATTTTTAATTTTTAAGTTTTATTTTTACTTCTCCGTTTATTGCATATATATATATATATATATGTATGTGTGTAGATGTATGTATATATATATATATGTGTTTGTGTGTATGTATGTTATTTTTTTTTTTTTTTCTTTCTTTCTGTAACCTATATATAGGCCGTAACCTTTTATGTACTTCAGTGTTCCTGAGGATGTCATTAGACGAAAGCGCTTGAGCACCTTTTTGTGTTTCCTTTCCTTCGTGGTTTTATTCATCATAAATATTTTTCACGTGTTACTTTCGTGAAATAATTTTCATATATATATATATATACACAAACTCAGAATGGTTCCCTGAGAACATTATATGTTAAACACAGACCGTGCATGGAACAAGGAACTCTTCTGGGAAAATTAAATCCACTATAGTCCGAATAAGTAATGGTAAATGACAAATACCATAGTTTTTTCTTTTTCATGATTTTAGCCCGACGTGGGCAACGGGTCTCTCGCAAAGAGATCCCATAAATATAGCTTCCCTCACCAGCTATCTGCAAAGCAGACAGGATCCAGCTTTGGGACATGGATCTAGGTAAAGCAAGCCTAGATCCCTACATTCAGAACCTCTATATAAGTAAAAGACTCGTTGCATTCACGTCGTGTTGAATAAATCAAAGAAAAAGGGGGTAACTATTGTATTTTTAGCCAAAAAAACCAAAACTTAAACCTCAACCGGGACATTGAGCGTCCACTTTTCAAGGCACGAAACACGTCCGTTTAGTATACACAAACTCAGAATGGTTCCCTGAGAACAGTATATGTTAAACACAGACCGTGCATGGAACAAGGAACTCTTCTGGGAAAATTAAATCCACTATAGTCCGAATAAGTAATGGTAAATGACAAATACCATAGTTTTTTCTTTTTCATGATTTTAGCCCGACGTGGGCAACGGGTCTCTCGCAAAGAGATCCCATAAATATAGCTTCCCTCACCAGCTATCTGCAAAGCAGACAGGATCCAGCTTTGGGACATGGATCTAGGGTAAAGCAAGCCTAGATCCCTACATTCAGAACCTCTATATAAGTAAAAGACTCGTTGCATTCACGTCGTGTTGAATAAATCAAAGAAAAAGGGGTAACTATTGTATTTTTAGCCAAAAAAACCAAAACTTAAACCTCAACCGGGACATTGAGCGTCCACTTTTCAAGGCACGAAACACGTCCGTTTAGTATACACAAACTCAGAATGGTTCCCTGAGAACAGTATATGTTAAACACAGACCGTGCATGGAACAAGGAACTCTTCTGGGAAAATTAAATCCACTATAGTCCGAATAAGTAATGGTAAATGACAAATACCATAGTTTTTTCTTTTTCATGATTTTAGCCCGACGTGGGCAACGGGTCTCTCGCAAAGAGATCCCATAAATATAGCTTCCCTCACCAGCTATCTGCAAAACAGACAGGATCCAGCTTTGGGACATGGATCTAGGGTAAAGCAAGCCTAGATCCCTACATTCAGAACCTCTATATAAGTAAAAGACTCGTTGCATTCACGTCGTGTTGAATAAATCAAAGAAAAAGGGGGTAACTATTGTATTTTTAGCCAAAAAAACCAAAACTTAAACCTCAACCGGGACATTGAGCGTCCACTTTTCAAGGCACGAAACACGTCCGTTTAGTATACACAAACTCAGAATGGTTCCCTGAGAACATTATATGTTAAACACAGACCGTGCATGGAACAAGGAACTCTTCTGGGAAAATTAAATCCACTATAGTCCGAATAAGTAATGGTAAATGACAAATACCATAGTTTTTTCTTTTTCATGATTTTAGCCCGACGCTGGATCCTGCCTGCTTTGCAGATAGCTGGTGAGGGAAGCTATATTTATGGGATCTCTTTGCGAGAGACCCGTTGCCCACGTCGGGCTAAAATCATGAAAAAGAAAAAACTATGGTATTTGTCATTTACCATTACTTATTCGGACTATAGTGGATTTAATTTTCCCAGAAGAGTTCCTTGTTCCATGCACGGTCTGTGTTTAACATATATATATATATATGGTAATTATTCGTTTTTTGACCCAGTCTCTTTTTATAATGAGAGCAAACGTTTCTGGTCAATTTGGAGGTGCTCTGCACGAATCTGCCATCCGTTTCCTGTGCAAATGCGTAGTTTTCGAGATATCGTCATCTCGAAAACTACGCATTTGCACAGGAAACTGATGGCAGATTCATGCAAAACACCTCAAAATCGACCAGAAAAGTTTGCATTCGTGCTAAACACAACCTAACCTAACTTAACCTAACCTAACTTAGCCTAACCACCTAACCTAACCAGTCACCTTATTTTGGAGGATATAGTTCTGCAATTGCAGTAAGGAAGTGATGCAGAACTGTAGAATCGTCAGGATGTTCTGCCAGGAACGGTAATTATGTTTTTTAAGTAACTCAGTCATTTTACACACCAAAATACATTTTTCTAGTAGTATTTGATGTGATTTGTTTAAATATGACCTCCATTTCCGTCGGAAATGAGATCCAACAAAGCTATAGTACTTTGAAGTTTGGCATATTTTCAAGGGAAATGGAGATCAAAATCTAAGCAAAACACCAAATATTACTAGGAAAATGTATTTTGGTATTAATTAACCTAACCTAACCTTACCTAACATGAATATGTTATTACATTATCATTTGTATAATTTAGGTCTCGGGGGTACGGGGGTGGAGCCCCCGTAAAGATCATGCATCACAAATTGATCGATTGAACGACATTTTAACGTCGGAAATTCAAAAATAAAAAATATAAAACCCTATACCGATCAATTTGTGATGCGTGATCTTTACGGGGGCTCCGCCCCCGTACCCCCGAGACCTAAATTATACAAATGATAATGTAATAACATATTCAATATTTCTATTGCTCGGAAGTCATTAGAATGCACTTCGTATATTAAATCCTCAAAATAATATTCGCACCGTTCACATGTCATCGCCACAAACATCTATCAAAAACTAACAGAAGTAGACTAGCAACTTAAAAGGCCTAAGAACTTAAAAAGTGTAGCTCATATATCATGTTCTCATGACGTCACCAATCAAATATTGGAAGGGCGGGGGAAAAAAAATGCAAAAATGTCATAATATTCAATGTACATAATTTGTTAAGTACGCATCTGCGAGCATAGTGACTTATATGAAAATGATGAGAAAATTATGCTTTAATATTTTATAATTATATTTGCTTTTGATGTTCTGAGTACGATGAAACTCATATTAACCCCAGGAACAAGTATCGTGCGAAATATTTCCGGTAATGAGGACGTCTATTCCCAGCACGTAAAACCCACGATTTCACATCCTTCCATTTTTTTTACGGCACCTAAACACCTTCGAGTCTTGTCTTAAAATATAGGCAGTATTACATTTAGGGCAAATCACGGATGTCGGAATTATGCCGTGATTGGAAAAAAAATCTAAACTTTTATCTTCATCGAGGCCAACAAGGCGGATTAGGTCTTCGAAATCAAGTTCACAAGATTGACACGTCATACCAGTAGAACGAAAATTACCACACTAACCAGAAACAGAAAGAAGTAGCCAAAGCAAGAAAAAGTAGCCAAAAAAAGCCAAGAAAAATCTCCAAAAAAGGTAGCCCAAATAAACAAACCAACCGAAATTTATATGGTATTATTCTACTATTACACCCGTCTAACATCCAGCAATTATTATATGTTCATTAAGTAGATTTTTTAATTCTAAGACACTTTCCTTCTATAGCGTTTCCGTCGCAAATGCTTCATTTTTGAGATATAAACATTTTTTTTGTGTGTATCTAGTGTGTGTTCGTACGTTCGTTTGTGTGTTCGTACGTTCGTTTGTGTGTTCGTTACATGTCTGCCCAATCACTGTGCTCCATCCATTTCGAATTTGAATTACTTTCGTACCGGAATGGAACACTCATTCCACTCATTCAGAAGTACATTAGGCCTGGCTCTGTGATTTATAGTGATTCTTGGGCTGCCTACAAGACTAAGTGATTTAGGTTAGGATAGGTTAGGTTAGGTCAATTTTGAAGGTGAAATTTATGTTTTTCCTATGGTTTTTGATGTGTTTTAATGAATCTGACCTTCAAAACTGTCAGAAATGACTCGTTTTCGATTGCCGGCTGAGGGGAGGGGGGTTATCTAAAAAACGAGTCATTTCCGACGGTTTTGAAGGTCAGATTCGTTCAAAACACATCAAAAACCATAGGAAAAACATAAATTTCACCTCGAAAGGGAGACAGGTGTAATACTGTACAATGTGTACATTTACCATTTATATACATACATATTAGAAAGTAGAAAATATATTTTTAAAAAAGTACATTTTATACAAATTTGCACAAGATAATATACCTATATATTTTTTTATTCAGCTTTGATTGGTTATTCAATATATATTGCTGTTATAGCTGGGTGTGACTGGGTCAAAAAACGAATATTAACCATATATATATATATATATATATATATATATATATATATATATATCGTAAAGAATGACGCTTCTATAGGAGAACATTCCGCGCAAGATGAGAAGAGAGAACGAACAAATGAAAAAATGAGGTAACCACCCGGGAATCGAACCCGGGATCTTCCGATTGCCGGTCAGATATGATAACCATTACACCATGGGCCTCACTCGAACAAATGCTGTAATTCTTCTACATACACGCAGAAACCAGTGCCCCAAGGGGGCACCTCCCGCATGCCGTATCTATATACACACACATTTCAACTGCAAAGAACACGCAGTATAAATAACGTAAAGAACGACGCTTGTATAGGAGAACATTCCGCGCAAGATGAGAAGAGAGAACGAACAAATGAAAAAATGAGATAACCACCCGGGAATCGAACCCGGGATCTTCCGATTGCCGGTCAGATATGATAACCATTACACCACGGGCCTCACTCGAACAAATGCCGTAATTCTTCTACATACGCGCAGAAACCAATGCCCCAAGGGGGCACCTCCCGCATGCTGTATCTATATATACATTTCAACTGCAAAGAACATGCAGTATAAATAACGTAAAGAATGACGCTTGTATAGGAGAACATTCCGTGCAAGATGAGAAGAGAGAACGAACAAATGAAAAAATGAGGATCAAAGTCATAATAGGCTACTATCCACAAATATGTTACACTCTATATCTATTTATAACTGACATGCAAATATATCAGATCCAAAGAATCCAGTCAATTTCATTGTAGTACCCATCAATACCAGTATCTTGCCAATCAAAAATAAGTCACGGTCCATATCAATTGTAGACCAAGTCACAATTTACAACCATATACATTACAATATATATATTTAGAAGGAAGTGTAGGTGTGGCTGTAAAGACTGTACAGTAATGTAGAAATGTGTGTGCACCCATTTTGGGTTTCCCATTTAAAGGTGTTTGTGGGCAAGTGAAGATCATGAGTTTTTCAATACATCACAGTACTATGGGGGGGCACTGCTCAGCAGAGGAATCTCTTTAAATGGGGTGTGTAAGGACAGAGAGTATCCCCTAACCCAAGATGCTGCCTCCCTATATCCCACAACACCTGTGTTGAGCTGTGGGATCTATCACCCAAATGCAATATATATGAAATAAACTAGTACCATTCATGCAATAAAAATGTGCTTAAACACCATCACCAGATGTCCCTTGCAGACATCAAACTATCCAACCTTCTTTTGAAAGAATCAAGTGTATCTGAAGTCACCACTACTTCTGTCAGACTGTTCCAAAACTTAATTACTCTGTTTGTAAAACTGTTTTCTTAAATTTGTTCTACATCTTGGCTTAAATAATTTCGTACTATGACCTCTAGTCTGGTTATTGTGATCTTTAATGAAAAGAGACTCAAAATCTATCTTATCCAACCCTTTTATCATTTTATACACCTCTATTATATCACCCCTTAACCTCCCCCTTTTTAATGAGAACATGCTTAGATACGCCAGTCTTTCCTTATATGTCAATTGTCTTAGAGATGGGATCATTCTTGTTGCTCATTTCTGTACTTTTTCCAGTTTTTCAATATCTTGTATGAAATAGGGACTATTAAATTGAATGCAATATTCAAGGAGGGGTCTCACATATAAAATGTATAGTTGCTTTATAATATTGGGCGATTTGTATTCAATGTGTGTCTGCATGAGATTGATTCTAGCATTTGCTTTATTTCTGATTTCCATACAGTGATTTGAGGGTTTAAGTTCATTAGTCACAGTGACACCCAAGTCTTTCTCTTTATCATCATTTTTAATCCAAATTCCATTCATATTGTATTCAAATTCTGGACTTTTTGGCCCAATATGCATAACCTTGCACTTATCAACATTGAATTTCATCTCCCACTTATCTGCCCAGGCTGTTACTCTGTCTAAGTCTTTTTGTATTATCATTGCTCCTGCTACTGACTTGACATTATGGCCTAATTTTGTATTATCAGCAAATTTTGTGGTTTTACATGGTAGGCCTTTCTCTAGATCATTTATATAGACAACAAAAAGCAGAGGTCCCAGCACAGACTCCTGCGGGACTCCGCTCAATACAGGTCTCCAAGTAGACTTATTTCCATTTAGATGAACTCTGTTTTCTGTTTCTCAGCCATTCTTCTATCCAGTCAGCTATATGACCTCTTATACCATGGGCTCTAACTTTTACCAACAATCTTGCATGAGGAACAGTATCAAATGCCTTTGCAAAATCTAAGTATACTATATCTACTGGCTCTTCATTGTCCAAATGCAATAGGACTCCATCATAAAATTCAATCAAGTTGGTGAGACAGGACCTTCCATTTCGAAAGCCATGCTGGCTATCATGGTAAATGTACAGTATTACACCTGTCTCCCTTTCGAGGTGAAATTTATGTTTTTCCTATGGTTTTTGATGTGTTTTGAACGAATCTGACCTTCAAAACCGTCGGAAATGACTCGTTTTTGAGATCCTCCCCCCCCAGCTGGCAATGTGGGGGAAATCACAGAAAACGAGTCATTTCCGACGGTTTTGAAGGTCAGATTCGTTCAAAACACATCAAAAACCATAGGAAAAACAAATTTCACCTTCAAAATTGACCTAACCTATCCTAACCTAACAACCTATCCTAACCTAACAACCTAACCTATCCTAACAACCTATCCTAACCTAACAACCTAACCTAACCTATCCTAACAACCTAACCTAACCTAACAACCTAACCTAACCTATCCTAACAACCTAACCTATCCTAACAACCTAACCTATCCTAACAACCTAACCTATCCTAACAACCTAACCTATCCTAACAACCTAACCTATCCTAACAACCTAACCTATCCTAACAACCTAACCTATCCTAACAACCTAACCTAACCTAACAACCTAACCTAACCTAACAACCTAACCTAACCTAACAACCTAACCTATCCTAACTTAACTAAACCTAACCTATCCTAACTTAACTAAACCTAACCTATCCTAACTTAACTTAACTTAACCTATCCTAACTTAACTAAACCTAACCTATCCTAACCTAAAAGAAAAATAGGAATTACCTTTAAAATCTAAGACAGAATAATCACAGTACCATCTTTTCTTCATTTTAAGCATAACGTAACTTTTTCTACAATGCCACAGTTTCTGGTCTTGACGATATGTGCACTCCATTTTACAATGTGGACACTTCACTACTGTTGGTAGAACACTGTGAGCACGCACAAACTCAACACTTTTTTCTAAATTTTCATAGAAAGCGACAATACAGCAGTAATAATCGAATGAACACATGTCACATGAAGCCATTCCAGTAGCAAACTAATTCAAATTCAAAATGGATGGAGCGCTCTGATTGGGCAGACACAAACGAACACACAAATGACCGTACAAACACACACTAGATACACACCAAAAGAATGTTTATATCTCAAAAATGAAGCATTTGCGACGGAAACGCTATAGAAGGAAAGTGTCTTAGAATTAAAAAATCTACTTAATGAACATATAATAATTGCTGGACGTTAGACGGGTGTAATAGTAGAATAATACCGCTATCATTTATAAGGTTGCACTCTTCAAGGAACTCAGTAACTTTACCTCTAATGATACTTTTGAGTAATTTGCAAATATTGGAGGTGAGGCTGATGGGTCTGTAGTTTTTTGCCAAGTTTCTATTTCCTTTTTTAAAGATTGGAGCCACATTTGCTTTCTTCCAATCCTCTGGAATTTCAGTACATATCAATGATTTATTAAAATAATTTCTAGTGCCTGTGCTATATTCTTTTTGGCAGCTTTTATGACTATTGGATGCATTTCATCTGGCCCTGGAGATTTTTCCATTTTTAATTTATATATCTATTACTTTTAAGATATCTAGTTTTGTTACCCTTAATTCATTTATTTCTCTATCTTGTCGTGGTAGTATAAGATCAGGAATATTATTTAAATTTTCATTTGTGAATACCAGGGATGGGAAACCAAAATGAATTTTGATTCAAGTTTCGATTTCAGTTCATAGTTTTGAGAAATATCGATTTTGGTTTTGATTTCAGTTTTTTCATTTTTTTTCGATTCAAGTTTTTTTTTTTTATTTCGGTTTTTCATATTGATTTCAATTTCGATTTCAGTTTTTCAGATTTCAATATAATATGTTCATTATTTACATATAATATGAGCTTTTATCTATTATTTCTACACACTTATTCCAAATAAAAAAGTTGTGCTATTGGATGATTATTTACATTTAATCAGTACTATATCTTGAAGTTGTCTTCATTTTTTTTTTAGTAAACTTTTTCATATTTCTACAACTTAGGGACCCACCTAAAACTGCCCTCCTTTGAGGGAGGAGAATATATTTATCAGATCAACACAGTCAAAGCACCCTGTTTCTATTTATATATATAAAAAAATCTGGGATAAATAAACAAAACTGGATGGAATTTAAGGAAGCTAATACATCTTAAAATTTCATGCCTTTATGTTACCCTATTTGAGGAGTCAGGTATCATAAAAGTAGCCGTCTTTAATCCCCGGAAGTTGGTCAACTCCTTTAATAGAAAGCAGTTTGAATATTAAATTTTATTTCTTAATTTCGGTTTGAACTGATATTTTTTATCGATTTCGATTCTGATTCAAGTTTTTTTTATTCTTTTCGGTTTTGGTCTAAATTTCAATTTCGGTTTTTCCAAA
Source organism: Bathynomus jamesi (assembly GCA_023014485.1). Taxonomy (NCBI): domain Eukaryota; kingdom Metazoa; phylum Arthropoda; class Malacostraca; order Isopoda; family Cirolanidae; genus Bathynomus; species Bathynomus jamesi. The sequence goes on along the minus strand of JAJOZX010012817.1, from coordinate 64,079 downwards.
AATATCAGTTTTGGTTTTTTTTTTATTTTACTTCAAGAAAAAATATCGGTTTTATCGGTTTATATTCAGTTTCCCATCCCTGGTGAATACTGATTAGGGGTGTACTGGATCCAGGATCCGGCTGGATAATCCGACTAGATTTTAGATTTTGGATCCAGTTTTGGTTCTGGCTGGATCCAAGGTGGATCTGGCCAGATTTACCAGATCTTGAAGATTTGCAAACAAAGGAAAAGAAAAGCTGCATCTTTGTCATCCAAGTTAATTTTGTCGTAATTTTTAGTCTGTAATTATAGTAATTTCATCCTTGCCAAGGGAATCATCAGATAGCTTTGACGAGTTGAACCAAAAAGCTAAGTATTACTACTTCATGGTTCAATGCCTGGTTACCATTATGGCTTTATGGCTTTTTTATTTATATTTATTAACAAAAAAGACAATACAGGTACATATTAAGTATACAAAATACATCAAATAACAGACATTTTCATGTTCGATATTTTGAAACGCATCTAAAACTAATAAACATAGGTTGCAAAAGATTGAAAAATTGTACCCTAGTTATGGATTCCTAGAAATTTTGGAATATTATGATGTAAGAACAGAAGCTGTTCACCTGTTCTGGGAAGTAAACTTGCACGCTTTTCTTCAAAGACATTACCAGCTTCAGAGAAAAAATGTTCTGAATAAACAGATGAAGCAGGAGCTGCTAAAAACGTTTTTGCAATAGTGCTAATATGAGGAATTTTTCTTTTTTTTTCCACCATGTTAAGACTACTACTTCTTTAGCTAGTTTAGAAATTGTTTTCTCTGACAAAAATTTCTTCACCTCACCTTCTATCTCTTCTTCAGTTAGCTTTTCTTTTTCTTTCATAAGTTTTGATTTCTTTTTTTATGACCCAATTCTGCATCATCATCTTCATCGCATTCAATAAAATAGTAGCTTAGGAAGCTAGCATTAACATCAGACTTCAATGTTGATGATCAATGTTGATGGTTTGGTGATAGCCTGAGAAGGTGATGATGTACTTGATGATGAGGATGACAGTGATTTACTGTCTGCATCTGAGTCACACTCCTGTTCTTTGCTTCTATTCTTGATGGTTCTCAAAACTTCTGTAATTTCTGTTCTCAACCACTTGTTAGCTTTCTGCTTTAATTCTGCATCAGGAAAAAGAGTAAGCTTGTAACGTGGATTGGTCATGCTACTAATTACATGTTAACGGCTTTCATACACATTTATAGTACTTGAACCACCTCTTCCTTTTTGCTTATCAGATGTACTACACATGAAACATTTTTCCACAGCATTTTTTAATTCCTCTTTCATGGTTTTAACACCACTCATCTTCCACCTTGTTGGAAAGATGCATATGTAGTGCACGAACATATGATATCACTGAAGATAACATCGACTTCGATTTACTTAGAGTATCTGTAATCATGTAAAAGGGTTGTAAAAGTCTCAGAACTTTTTCTAAGAGCTGCCACTCATTTCCTGTAAGTGATGGGACATTGGTGTGATCAGCTGTGTACAATTGCAAGCATCATCTTAATCTTTCCATCCTTTGCAGCATCAAGTAGGTGCTGTTCCATCTTGTTAAACATCTTGGATGGGGAGCAGTGGCGTGACTATTTTTGGGTCTATTTCTTTTTGCAACCATTTTAATTCATTGCAAACCAATGTTGAATGGCTGAAATAGGTGCAAATGTTTTTTGATTGAAGTGACTGAAAAACTTCTTAGGATTGTTTTTTGAATTCTTGGCTAGGCTTTTTTCCAGGTCTCATTTGCTATCTCTGATTGCTTTCTTGCAAATGCTTCTTTTACTTTTATATATTTCGGAGTCTGTGCCATTTTTAGTTCTTTTGAATTTATGAAATGCTTTTGTTTTTTCTCTGATTGCTCTTTTTACATTGCAGTTTATCCAAGGTTGTTTTTTATTTTTTCCAGTTCTGATTTTACTGTGGGATATGATATGCTTCCTTTGTATATTCATTATTATACTTTTAAATTTTCCCCACATACTAGTTACTGTCTGTTCCGGCTGTAGAATATCTGTCCAATTTATTAGACACAGATCATTTACTAGTCCATTTATATTTCCTCTTTTAAAATCTGGGCCTTCTACTTTATTTTCATTAGGTCTTGAATTACAAACAATATTAAACCAAAGGATACAATGATCACCTGAACCTAGTGTTTCTGAAACTGAGATATCCTGGAAGGTATCTGGATTATTTGTTAGAATTAAATCTAGAATGGCATTGGCCCTGGTTGGCTCCTTTAGTAACTGGGCTAAACCATTCTTAATTATACAGTCTAAGAATCTCTCATTACTTTCTGGTGTTTGTAATATTTCCCAGTCTATATGCCTATAATTGAAATCTCCAACAATAATAATATTGCTTGTCATTGCTTTATTTATTTCATCAATAAGTTTATTTTCTACATACTTATTTTCTTCTCTACTTTTGGGGATTCCTCCAACTGAACATCCCTCAGGTGGTCTATAGATACCCCCTATCCTGATTTTCCTGGCATTTTTATACCCAATATCTATCCATACAGATTCAACTATTTCCTCTTTAACGGAGGTAACTTCAACTGGATTCAGATTTGTCTTGGCATAAATAAATACTCTGCCACCCTCTGAATATTAACGTTCATAATAAAAAAGTTCATAGCCATCAATTTCATAAGTAATGGTTAGTGATGTGAGTCATTTTTTATTGTGTCGTTTTTTTTGTTTTTTTTGTCATTTTTTTGTTTAAAACGAAGATAGTCTGTTTTTTTGTTTTTTTTGTTTTTATTGTTTTAAACTTATTCCATATTTTTCTTCCTTTAATCTAATAAGTATTAGTATTACCTATAATTTACTATACTACCATGCTTATACGGTTATACCTAGTATATGTATATAGTCATCTTTTAGAAAAACTGAATCACACAAAAAGTATATAATAGAAAGGAAAAACAAACCCTCATTTTTTATATGTATATATCTATATTTTTTAACTAGAACATAAACATTCTTCCTCATTTCAAACAATATACATAATTGTGATTGGCAAGAGTACCAGTATTATATTCCAGATTGAAAAAAAAAATATTCACCTTTTTTTGAACCTTTTTGTTAACCTAATGTTGGTTAACCTTCATTTCCATGGAAGAATCATCACTAGATTGGGTAGAGCATATATGCTAGTTTCAATATCACAGGTACTGGTATAATATCCATAATACTGGTATAAAACAATAGATATAATTGTGATTGGCAAGAATACCAGTGTATATATATATATATATATGTACTATACACAGACTTTGCTAAAGCGTTCGACAAGTGTGACCATGGAATCATAATACATAAACTGAAATATATGGGAATAACAGGAAAAGTAGGGAAATGGATATATAATTTCCTTAGTGAGCGGAGGCAAGTCGTTACAGTACAAGGAGTATCTTCATCAGAATCAGAGGTCCTCAGCTCAGTACCACAAGGAACGGTATTAGCTCCACTACTCTTCATAATCATGCTAACTGACATAGATGAGGACGTTACCAGAGACAGCACAGTAACATCCTTTGCAGATGACACAAAGATCAGTAGAAAAATACGAAAACCAGAAGACATAGGATCTCTACAAGCCGACATAAACAAAATTTACAAGTGGACGGAAGACAACAATATGAAGTTTAACACCGAGAAATTTCAGCTATTACGGTACGGAAAAAGAGAAGACCTAAAGTCCATGGAATATTATACCCCAAATGGACAGGAAGTCCAGAGAAATTCCAGAGCAAAAGATTTAGGGGTTGTAATGACAGATGATGCGAAATTTGAAACACAAAATAAGATAGCAGTAAACAGAGCAAAGAGAATAACGGGTCTGATATTGAGAACTTTTAAACGAAGGGATAGGAATGTAATGATCCCCCTACTGAAAACCCTGATAATACCCAAACTGGAATACTGCTCGGTCCTAACATCCCCATATAAAAAAGAAGACATTAGACAGCTGGAGGGGATTCAAAGAAGTTTCACAGCCAAGATCAATGGGTGCAAAGAACTAAATTACTGGGAAAGGTTACGAGAACTAAACCTATATTCACTGGAAAGGAGAAGAGAGAGATACACCATTATTTACACTTGGAAAATAATGGAGAAACTAGTCCCTAATCTTACTCTGAATCCCATAACTCCCCAAACAACGGTGGAAGGTAGAAACGGTAGACTGTGTCGTATTCCCAAATTGAAGGCGAGACAGGGAACATCCTTAACCCTGAAAGAAAATAGTTTTGTAGTGAGAGGACCAAAACTATTTAATCAGCTGCCCAAAGACCTAAGAAACACGAAGGGAGTTGCAGTGGAAATCTTCAAAAGAAGACTTGACGCCTGGCTCAGAACAATCCCCGATGAGCCGGGCGTACCTGGCTATGTGAGGTGGAGAGCGCAAGAATCCAACTCACTACTTCACCAGGCCAACTCGAGAGGAGGGGCGACACGCTTGACCTTCGCGAAATGAGAAATCATCACGTGGAACCTTTGTAAGGTTGTAAGGTAAGGTAAGGTATATATATATATTCCAAATAGAAAAATAAAAAAAATATAAATATTCATCTCTTTCTTTAACCTTTGTGTTAACCTAATGCTGTTTAACTTTCATTATCTGATTCTATTTCCATTGAAGAATCATTATCACTAGATTGATTAAAGCAAATAGTTTCAATATCACAGGTACTGGTATTTATTGCAGATTTGGATGTTGACGAAGCCAATGTAGCACCATGTTTTACTTCACTTTCTTGGAATTTTGCATTTTGGGATATAAATACTAGCTTTGCTGCTCTGTCTGTACTTAATTGGTTTCTTTTGGCTGTATGGATATTACTGTATGTGCTAAATGATCTCGGAGGTAATGAAAGGGCGAAATAGAGGTGTATGAGTTTGTGTAGGTATATATGTGAGTATGCATGCGTATGTATCTGGAATTCTGGATGTATGCATGTGTATGGGGTATACAATAGATATAAATGTGTATAAGTATTTATGTATATATTGGTATATATGTATATGGGTGTATGTGTATGTATATATATATATGGATGGTCTCGTGGGGGGGGGGGGAATATGTCATCGCGTGTCTAAAGGATAGTTAAGTGGGAGATTCAAAATCCGAGGCATGGATGGGAGAGTCCTGGGAAGGTTGGACAATGGGCAGTCAGCTCCCAGCCAGTGTTCTCGCAAGTTTAATGGATCTCAAGATACAAGACTTTCAGTGCAAGAAAGAGGCCAGTTTTTTCTGTAAATAGGCTGAAAAGGACATTCTATACTGGTACCATATGGCCTATTTTATTATTTATTTATTTATTTTTATAATATATATCATTGCAAAAGTATACCTTATAATTAAATTGGCAATATCTATATTAATTATTAAAAAAAACAAAAAAAAAAACAAAAAAAAAAAAACAAAAAAAAAACAACAAAAAACAAAAAAAAAGGTTTTTTTTACATCACTAGTAATGGTATTATCTCTCTCACTGAATGGACTATTTGGTATCGTACTGAATTTTGTCCATGTTTCAGTGACAATCATAACATCAGGATTTTCAATACCTATGTATGCCTTGAATTAATTTATTTTATCTCGGATACTTCTTGCATTTACATAGAAAAATGACAAGGAACCCTTGGAATATTTTGCTTGTAGTTTAGTCTGGTTCTTGTTCTGTGATGGTATATTATTTGCATCTCTTGTACTTTCATTGTTGACCTTTTTCTTTTGAGTTTTAATTATATTTTTTATTAGTTTATTGTTATCAAGAGTGTTGGTATTTGTACTAATTTGGCCTATTCCTTTGGTTTTTAGTCAATTATATGATACAATCTTTGATAGTAAATCAGTCCCTTTACTATTAAGGTGAATTCCATCTCTCTTATAGAACTCTTTTTTTTGTAAAATTTATTCCACAGTTCAATATATGTAATTTCCATGCTCTGACATAGTGTCTTAGGCCTACTATTTATATATAGTGCTTGTGAGTACCACTTATTATTCTCATGTATCCTGGGAATTATACCTGTGATAGATGTTTTAAGGTTAGGTCTCCATTCCTTTAACTTCGTTAATAGCTGTTTATATGACTCCATGATTTCTTTGAAGTGCTTACCCTTTATATCATTTCCACCTACATGTATAACCATATTCTTTGGTACAGTTAGGTTAGTACCAGATCCTTTGTCTATAATTTTATTACTAATTCTATTTATTGCTGCACCTGGATAACAGTAAGCTATGCTACCTCTAGGTAATTTAGATCCTAGGCCCCTCACTTGAGTCACCTATAACGGATGCTGGTTCAAACACACCTATAGCTTTAGAGTGCCTGGGTTTATATGAGTCTGGATTATTATTGCTAACATTGTGGGTAACTATGTATAAAGAGTAACTCAGTCATTTTACATACCAAAATAAATTTTTCTAGTAGTATTTGATGTGATTTGTTCAAATCTGACCTCCATTTCCCTTGGAAATGAGATCTAACAGTTATAGTACTTTGAAGTTTGGCTCATTTTCAAGGGAAATAGAGGTCAAAATCTAAGCAAAACATATCAAATATTACTAGGAAAATGTACTTTGGTATTAATTAACCTAACCTAACCCTACCTAACCTAACCTGACCTAGAGTATCAATTTTCAAATACGCGTTGCACTTAAATCTATGGTGAGATTCTACTAACGAGCACTCATTTCCACACAATTCACAGTTACGGGTCGATGGTAAAATATTGTTTTGTAAATATTTCTATTGCTCGGGAGTCATTAGAATGCACTTCATATATTAAATCCTCAAAATAATATTCACACCCTTCACATGTCATCACGACCAACATCTATGAAAAACTAACAGAAGTGGAACTAGTAACTTAAAAAGCCTAGCTCATATATCATGTTCTCATGACGTCACCAATCAAATATTGGAAGGGCGGGAAAAAAATGCCGCAAAAATGTCATAATATTCAAATCTACATAATTTGGTAAGGGCGCATCTGGGTCATTCTCTGTCAGATCAACCAAAAAAAATTGAAATTAACACCCTCATCTCTCATATTTTGCTGAAATTTGGTTTATAGGGAGTTTGTGAGCCCTGAATCCATTTCTGAAATTATAAGGTCAATCCGACCAACGGTTCAAGAGATATGACCTCGGGCAATTTGAGGTCACTCGCGAGGTTACTAACATTTGGCGAGCCATAACTTGGGTAATAATTGTCATAATTATATAAAAGTATATATATTTAGAATCAGAAAACGACAAGGAATCCAAATATGCAAGTTTTAGAACTCTAGGTTGAAAAATAAAAAAGTTACACTGTAACCAAAATTTGAGGTCACGATTTGACCTCTGGGGTATCAAATGAGAATTTTTTTTTTAAATATAAAAAATGAAGGCATAGGCATTGGCTATTAGAATCAGCAAAAAAAAGTTTGTTTATGTTAGTATTTTTCATGTAACTAACATATAAGTGAACACCATATTCATAAGTTGTGCGTCAATTCTACCTATTTTTTCACACTTAAGCTCATAATTTGACCTATAGAAATTAAAATTACATTTTTTATAGATATAAAAAACAAAGTCAGAGTTCTTGACTAATAGAAACAATCATAAAAAGTTTGTTTATGTTGGTACTTTTCATGTAACTAACTTATAAGTGAACACCATATTTATAAATTGCTTGTCATTTCAAGGAATTTTTATATCTTAGCTATCAATTTGACCTCAAGCTCCAAGAATTTAATAAAAATTGTATTTCACTGCTAATCTACACTGGCAATAATAGTTATAATAGTGAAAGGGGAAGACTAAGCTCACATGTAGCCTAAACAAACCTGTTGAAACATGTTGCTACTTGTCTAAGTGCAGAATCAACACAGATAGTTGCAAAATTCCTTGTCTACAGGTTAGTACAGTTCCAGCCAGCACTGTGGGTGGCTGGTGGGTATGGTGTTTTAATGAGCCTCAGAGACTATCAAGGCCTAAAATATTAAGTGTGTATAGCTATATATTTTCTAAAAAATATATATTACCTAATTGTAAATCCTATATCTTTACAGATCAAAATACAATGGTTCAGCACTTGAAATACTGCCAGGACCCTATTCAAAAACACAAGAAACGCATAACAATCAATCTTAGAAAAGTGACTGATGTACTTGTTGAAAAATGTGCTGGAAGAGTGAAAAAAGACTCATTGTTGTGTGTGAACTGCTGGACACTGATAATGAAAAACCCCACTATACTTAGTACCACTGAAAACAACGAGTCTGAGCAGGTTCAAATGAATCATCTACTATCAGTGGCTTGAGTAACATCTCTTCAATTCAAGATCTGGACAATGACAGTGATTGCTTGATAAAGGAAAATCCTTCAACTTCAGTTGAACCAGTTCTAGCATTTCTGGACCAAACACCAGTTAAAAAAAGTAAGTAATAAATTAATATAATAACTTATACTTTACTACAAGGTCTGTTTGATCTACTATATAGCCAATTATATAGCATTTAAGGTACTATAATTAATATTTAATTACTAATATTCAGGTGTGTGAAACCTTTTTTTCTGTTCTTTTCAGAAGGGCTGTCATGAAGCCAGAAAAAGCGCAAGGCTCGTGGTAAGCTATCATCTGCTCAGAAACACCTGAAGGAGAGGCTAGAACTCAGTTATGGTGTTCAAATTACCGAGGAGGTAAGTGATACTTCAAAACCTGAAACTAAATCTGAAAAACATCTAGACAAATTAATGAATGAATTGAAACAGTCATTCCTGGAGAGCAAATGTCACCATCACAAACTACAAATATTGACACTCTCACCATACACAATTGAAAAAACAGCTAGTTTCTTTCAAACTACAACATACATGGTGAAAAGAAGCCATTCACTTAAATCAGAACATGGAATCCTTCCGAAGATTCCACTAATGAGCAAAGGAAAAGTGATATCTGAAGAACACAAAGATATAGTTAGAAGATTCTATGAGTCAGAAGAGGTTAGTCGTATGTGTCCTGGCCAAAAGGATTGCGTGAAAGTTATCAGTGCTGAAGGTGCAATGAAGGTGCAAAAACGATTGGTCCTCGGGAATTTAAGAGAGATGTTTGAACTATATAAAAATGATGAAAAGAATCCCAAAATAGGATTTTCCACATTTGCAAAATTACAGCCATCATATTGTGTGCTTGCCGGTAGTGGTGGGACTCATTCTGTCTGTCTGCACATACCATCAAAATCCAAAATTGCAGCTGGCTGCATTGGGAGAAAGAGGTCTTTCATACAAGGATCTTATGGATTACAGTGTCTGCAGTACAGAAAGAGAGACTTGCATGATGCAACTTTGCAATGATTGCCCAAGAGAAGAGGGTGTCCTGGATTTTCTTGAGTTACTTGACAGTGTGAAATCAGCTCCAAATGAAATATCTTACAAGCAATGGGTGACTGTTGACCGTTGTACAATGGTTGATAAGGTGGAGCCACTTCATGAATACTTATCATCCCTAAGCATGAAAATATCCCGCATGGTTCGTCATCACTTTGTTGCTCAGCAACAATCACAGTACTTCAAGCAGTTGAAAGAAACACTACCACCTCAGAGCGAGGTAGTTATAGTAGGTGATTTCTCTGAGAATTATTCTTTCATTGTCCAGGATGCTGCCCAAGGGTTTCACTGGGACAATTCACAGTGTACAGTAGGGTGGAGCGAAAAATACTTTTTTTCTAGTATGAAGTTCTAATAGTGATTAGAAGTTGCATTTAGTGGACGATATATACCTGCCAAAATATGAGTTCATTTGTTAATATTTTCAGCTGCCACCAGGGGGCTAAAGTTAACACAATTTTGGGTAAAAAGGAAAAAAATGCTTCTATTTTAGGTTTATCAAACTATTATAAAATATTAACTTTAAATTATCTAATAGTTTGATTAAGATTCTTAAATGATAAGAATTCATTTTGTAAAAATGCCTTTTCATATGCTTAATATCTTCAGCTGCCACAAGAGGGCTGAAGTTAACTTAAAAATGACAATTGAGTATGATTCTGTATTTACTTGAAAAAGGGAACAGTAATAAATTAGGATGTCTCTCCTCCTTTATACTGGCTTGAGACAGTTAAGAAACGTTATTTGCCTTAGCGGAGTTACCACCCTTTCCCAACCAACCTCCCTCTAGAAAGGGTTCTTGCTGAAGATATTTAGTAATTTGCTTTTTGTGTCCAATTTTGGCTGTTTTTTTCCTTGATTCTAATGTAGCACGAATCCAACCGTCTCTGTTTGTAGGTCCGCAGACTGATCCAGCAGCGTCTGTAACGAGCTTGACGCATCTCTCTACGGCTTGTGTATGACATGGAAACTGAAATAATTCTGAATGAAGAGTAGTACCATGTTTGATGCATGATTCAATATCATCAAGAGAAACTCCTTTGGTTATCGGTGGTTCTGCTATCTGAAAATTTTGCCACATAATGAGATCTGTATAGTCTTTGGCAAAAAATTTATTTCTGGCACCTTAAAATACCTATAACATCTGTTTCTTGAATGCATGCCCTTGCTTTTATGATATGCCTAAATCCCAACTGACGCACATGCTCCCTTTCATCACCTATCATTGCAATGAGAATGTTTTCTTGATTGCGTAATATGCATTTCGCTGAATGACTGAGTCATGTACTCTCCTAAGCTCTTCACGGAGATACCGGCTTCTTGCAATCATAGCCACATATGTTTAGCACCATATTGGCATAATGGTTTACGCTTATCTGAAACCACATTGGTGCGTATACCCTAACAATGAAAGTAGCTAATTCTTGTAAATTGCCTGAAGGATTCTCTGTGCTTGCATATAACCGCAGAGTCCTGTTTGCTGTGGTGAGCCACTTGAATGTGATATATTGCCTGGACTCTTATGACTAAGACTCTTTGAGAATGTTCCACTTGATATAGCCTTGTGAATTTCAAGAAGGTATTTCTGGTCAGTACTTATGTCATCTACATCAACTTCACACATGTCCTCTAGAATTTCAATGGGTTTGAAGTTAACTATGGGAAGCTTTTCACAGTCTGAAAGTGCTCGGCCAATTTCTCCTGAAAATGCTCTTGGTCCAGTAGTGGTACCATCCAAGTGATGAAACAGATGGCGCAATGGAAGTTCATAAGGTGTAAAAGGCATATCAGCCACTGCAATGGCTTATTAAAGGCTTCTTCCAGTAATCTTATTGTGCCTCCAATACTACCAGTGTTAACCACTGTCGAATCACAGCCAACTGCAACGATGTTCCCTATATCAACATTCCTTTCTTTCAAGCAATTCACTAGCGCTGTGCAAATGTATTTAGCTTTGCCACTGGAATGTGTTACATGTGCAAAGTACAGAGAGTGTGGTTCAGATATTATGCTGATATGCTCTTCGCGTTTGGTTCTTTGATGGTTAGAGAGCCATCACTCTCCTGGACTTGAATCATTGTTTTATCCTTTCTGCCATCAAAGTATAATCCCCGCATGGTTTTGGCTCTCATATCTGTTGTAGTTCCTTTCTCTGTTTTTGTCTTTCACGTCTTAGCTTACTTCTGTCTATAATATTCCCTTTGTCTTCGGAGTAACAATTTTAAGATCTGCCAATACTGCAGAAGCAATAGCAGCCCCAGCTCTGTCCGACATTTTAAATCTATCACAATGAAGGCAGTGGCTCACGCATCTGTTGTTCTGATATTACATATTGAGTCGAGGTTGTATCTTCCTCATTATCTTCAGATATCTCTTCTAGTTGTTGAAGTTCACTTGTCTCTGTTTCGATTTGTAAGTTGGACGTATTGGTTATAGCAGCACTAGTTGTTTGTGAGGATTCCAGACGTGCTTTTTCCATTTCCTTTCGATGTTCTCTTGCATGTAATCGTCTTATGTGTGCTATGTCAATGCTTCCTATCACCATTATTCTGCGTGTTCGTTGGTCATTTAAAAAATCCTGCTCTTTTGGAGGGACTTTTTACTCTTTTCACATGAGCATCTCCTAAACTCCTTACATTTGCAGGTGCAGATGTCAAACAAAGTGCATTTTGAAGAGTTTTCAAATTCTTCAAGCTGATTTTTGTACTTAGGCTGATCCTTGCGTGACTTGTATGGCTTTAATAAGGACCTGTATTTATCATGGTACACTCGCATCATCTGTAAAACGCGTGTATGTGAAACTATTGGCAAAGAGGCCTTCTTCCAAATATTTTCTACCTTTTTGGAAACTGCCTCTGCTATTTCAGAAAATGAAGGCTCCTTGTTATTCATCTGCTCCTTGTTATTCATCTGCTCCTTCACTAAATGTTCTGTGAACAGGTAATCTTTCAGAATGCAGTATAAGTTCCTAGTTGCATATCACTCATCTCACAAGGTACTTCAAATATGGCACACTTCATATGTTCTCTAGTGAAATGTTTATATTTAGTATTTGATGCCATAATATTTTTAAGAAAAAATTCACAATCACAAAATATCCTGTAACATCAAAACATTATATAATTAATATATAATATATTTTATAAGTATATATAATATATTATATAAATATATAATATATTATGTAAATAAACTAAAATTATATAATACATTATAACAAGCATTTTATAATAAAATCAATATTATCTCTATATAAATCACTTTAAAATAAAGTTTTATAATATTCCGATCATATTAAAAAAACTCTCCGATCAACTGAGCGACTAGGCCTACTACCTAAGAAGACAAGTGTTAACACACTGTTCTAATGACTCACAGAAAGAAATTCCTTCACACCAAAACCCTCCCCACAACCCTCCCCAAACCCTCCCCCACAACATTCAGTGTAGTCTCAACATGACTCAGTTACTCTAAATTGTGTTAACTTCAGCTCTCTTGTGGCAGCTGAAGATATTAAGCATATGAAAAGGCATTTTTAGAAACGAATTCCTATCATTTAAGAATCTTATTCAAACTATTAGATAATTCTAAGATAAAATTTTATAATAGTTTGACAAACCTAAAATAGAAGCATTTTTTTCCTTTTTACACAAAATTGTGTTAACTTTAGCTCCCTGGTGGCAGCTGAAAATCTTAAACAAATGAACTCATATTTTAGCAGGCATATTTCGTCCACTAAATGCAACTTTCAATCACTATTAGAACTTCATACTAGAAAAAAGGTATTTTTCGCTCCACCCTAGTGTACAGTTCACCCTTTTGTCATCTATTATAGATCATCTGCAGACCAGGAACTTAGCCATTTTAGTGTCTGTTTCTTATCTGCATCACTAAAACACAACACTATAATGGTTTACTCATTCATATTGAAGCTTATGACATATGTTAAATTCAGATGCCCACAATTGAAGAAGGTGCACTATTTCTCAGATGGATGTGCTGGCCAATATAAGAACAGATACAACTTCACAAATCTCTGTTACCATGAAGAGGATTTTGGTCTGTCTTGTGAATGGCACTTCTTTGCTACATCCCATGGCAAAAATGCATGTGATGGGATTGGAGGAACAGTGAAAAGAGCTACTGCTCGTGCCAGTTTGCAGAGAACTACAGAGAGGCAAATTCTTACACCAGAACACATGTTTCAGTTTTGTGAAGAAAACTTGAGCAAGAAGATAAATTTTTTCTTTGTAACTACAGCTGATTTGAAAGATGCAGAAGAACAGTTGGAACATCGATTCAAGGATAGTAGGGCTATTCCTGGAACTCAGAAATATCATAGATTTGTTCCCCTAAACAAGGAAGAACTGATGGTGTATCCCATTTCAAGTGGCATTGGAGAAAAGAAAAGAATAAGGAAAAGTCATTTTACTAATGAACCTGCAATGCTTGGTAACCTAAAATGTGTCAAACCAGGAGAGTATGTTGGCTGCATTTATGACATGCAAGTTTGGTATGGAATTGTGGAGGAATATTTGAAGAGTTTGATGATTTCACTGTGAACTTTCTACATCCCTCTGGGTCATCAGGATCAAGTGCATATTATTATCCATCAAACAAGGATTCATGTGCAGTTCCAGGACATCATATATTAACTGTAATGAGTTGTCCTACCCTAAGAGGAGGCAGCAGAATTCAATACATTTTTCCACAAAAAGAAATGATGAGAGCATCGAGCATGCAAAAATTGTATTAGGCTAGCACATGAATCCTCTAAGTAGGTCTTCCCCTTTCACTATTATAACTATTATTGCCAGTGTAGATTAGCAGTGAAATACAATTTTACATTTTTTGCCTTTGTTTTTATATCTATAAAAAAATGTAATTTTAATTCTAAGGTCAAATTATGAGCTTAAGTGTGAAAAAATAGGTAGAATTGACGCACAACTTATGAATATGGTGTTCACTTATATGTTAGTTACATGAAAAATACTAACATAAGCAAACTTTTTTTTGCTGATTCTAATAGCCAATGCCTATGCCTTCATTTTTTACATTTAAAAAAAAAAATTCTCATTTGATACCCCAGAGGTCAAATCGTGACCTCAAATTTTGGTTACAGTGTAACTTTTTTATTTTTCAACCTAGAGTTCTAAAACTTGCATATTTGGATTCCTTGTCATTTTCTGATTCTAAATATATATACTTTATATATAATTGTGACCATTATTACCCAAGTTATGGGTCGCCAAATGTTAGTGACCTCGCAAGTGACCTCAAATTTCCCGAGGTCATATCTCTTGAACCTTGGTCGGATTGACCTTATAATTTCAGAAATGGATTCAGGGCCCACAAACTCCCTATAAACCAAATTTCAGCAAAATCTGAGAGATGAGGTGTTAGGCACTGGTTGATCTGACAGAGAATGACCCATGATCTGCGAGCATAGTGACTTATATGAAAATGATGAGAAAATTATGCTTTAATAGTTTATAATTATATTTGCTTTTGATATTCTGAGTATGATGAAACTCATATTATCCACATTTTGTTCTATAGGCCTACTTCTTCAGCTTTCTCATCTTGATCCTGGACCAGCGAGAAAGTATGAAACTGATTGGTTAGTTCTATAAGGACACTTTTCCTTGGCTTTTGAATTCTAGCTTTCCAGGTTTTCCTAGGTTTAGTCCACTCATCATTTTCAGAAATTGTCTGAGGATATCTAGGCCTGGGCTCACTATGAGGTATAGGGACATTTCAGTTTACTTGAACTGCTACTTCACTAGATTTAGGCTCAACTGCAGTATCTCTATAAGTTGGTCTGGCCTCTCCCTCACTAATAGACCCTAGAAGGAGCTGGATTTAAAATTTTTTTTATTACAGTACTACACTTGTCAAAAAAACCACATCAAGTTGACATTAAGCTTAGAAGCAGCATTTATACCTTTATATATATCATTTGTAAGGTCTTTGCAGCTTACGTGATACCAGTCATCACAGCTATCACATGCAATAGCTCTATCTTTACTCTTAACTTCCTTTTTACAAACTCTACAGTCACTGTCAAAACCCATTTTTGTAGGGTAGGCTATGTTGCTAAGTTAGGTCCTAGGCTTAAAAATTTTGCTGACTCACCAAGTTTGATACTATCAAGTTATATCAAAATAGTTACTCAGGTTAGGTCAAGTGGGAGTCTTACTTTCTTACCTTAACTTCTTACCAGGCATTCAGTTGGCCTAACAGGTTAATATTGGTTATTTCACCTAAATATCTTCTGATCTTTTCCTATTAGGCACTCAGTCACATTTCGGGCAAGTTAAGGATGAGAGAATAATGCTGTAATTGATAAAAACATCCAATGCTTTCTCTTCATCTAGGGTACATGATGAATCAAGTTCTCAAAGTCAGAAACCACATGAACAGCATGTCATAATTCTATCACAAACACGCCCAAACACTACCAAGGGCCACATGGGGGAGGGGGGTCTTGATGTTTAACCACATCTAACCACGTGGCCAACACCTAGCATTAAAATATCCTGTTTATAATATTGTTTATCATATTATATATATAGGGTAGACTTGGGTAAAATGCCCATGCTGAGTAATAAGCTTGTGCATATTTATTTTAAATTTAAATGTAAATGACTGCGTTATGTAGGTTTCATCTTTTCTGCAAGGAAGTAAAGATTAAGAAGAGGTGGGGGTGGCATCAAAGACCATGTGGTTTTGGAGGGAGGTTTAAGTCATTGGCCACAAATGACCACAAGGGGGTGGATGGGTTTGAAAACCACCCAAAAAAGGACCACAAGATAATAGCGATAGTACTTCCAGTGGGAATTCTGGAAGGAGGTTAATAAAATTAACAATAGTAATCTTACCTTGCCAAATGTAATAGGCCCTAGAGGGTGTACATGGTGCAAAAAACATTGCGGAACTGGAAAAATCATTATGAAACCCTATTAATTGTCTCAGGTGGAAAGGGGGGGGGGGGATTAGACTAAATATATGCCTAAATGTAGAATGCTCTGAGGAGCTACTAATTAATGACTCAGAAATCTGGCAGGCTATTCATAAGTTTGATGAAGACAAGTTGTGGCCTAGATGGCATACAAGCAGAACATTTAAAACATTGTAGCCCATGTATATTACCTACTGGTATGTATGCAATGTTTTCACAAGCTGTATGATACACAGGTACATGCCACAGTCCATTTTGTCAGTTGTATTGTTGCCAGTTGTTAAAATAAGGGTGCTAGTATCTGTGAGAAGAATAATTATAGGCCAATAGCACTTGCCAGTACCGTATACTTTCTAAAGTGTTAGAATATGTCATTTGTAATAGGGTAAACTACTGGCACTTGCAGACTTATGACAATCAGTTTGGCTTTAGAGTGAAACATGGTACTGACATGTGTATTTATATACTAAAGGAAGCCATCCTTAAGTACAAGATGTTAAGTAGTAATGTATATTCCTGTTTCTATTTCATGCTTCAAAAGCATTTGATAGAGTTAACCATCACAAACTTTTCAAGGAATTCTTGTATCAAGGGCTACTGTACCATACCTAAATATATATGTAGGATACTTGCATTCTGGTATACAGAGCAGACCATGTTTGTAAGATGGAAAAGCACTGTATCACCAGGTTTTAAGGTACTGTATCTAATGGTGTTGGGCAAGGAGGTATATTATCACCCTATCTTTTCTGTATACATGGATGACCTTACCAATGCACTAAAAACTGCACATACTGGCTGTGTCATTGGAAAGGAAAAAATTAATCATTTAATATATGCTGATGACCTTGTTCTTCTGTCACCCTCTCCCGATGGGCTGAGAGTACTATTAGAGATATGTGAACAATATGGTATAAAAAATGACATCACCTATAATGGGGCGAAGAGTTGTATTTTGATTTTTAGGTGTAATCTACTGAAATGTGTATCATGTGTATCATGTGGGATTGTGGGTCTTTTGAAATGAATGGTCAGACTATACATATCAAAGACACATGTAAATACTTAGGTCATGTAATTACTCACAAGCTGCGAGATGAACTTGATATTGAGAGCAATGTAAAAAGCTCTATGTACTGTACAGGGTAACATGCTAGTAAGGAAATTTGGTATTGTTCAGAATCAGTTAAAACTTATCTTTTTAGAACTTACTGTACTGCATTGTATACATCCCATCTGTGGTAGAACTATACAAAAACTGCTATGAATAAACTCTGTTGCTTAGAATAATATTTTTGTATGCTATGTAGGGAACCAAAATAGTGCAGTGCCAGTTTATGTTTACTACATGTAACCTACCTCCCAGCCAAATGTTAATCTGGAAGAATATATATAACTTCATTACTAGGGTCAAAAGCTTTAATGTGTTATTGTACAGTATCCTGTCTTCAGATACCATACTGTGTACCTCTCACCTATATGGTAGTCTTGGTTCAGACAATGCTGGTTTACAATACCTTATTTTTGTAATATAGCAAAGATTATACAGTAAGTCCCCAACTTAGACGGGTCTGAGTTACATGGATCTGTAGATACATGCAGGGTTGTGGAGTTGGTGAAAAAAGTTTCCAACTCTGACTCCGCCTCCAGAAATTTTACAAGTCTGACTCTGACTGTAGATATACTAACCGTATGGCATATATGCTGATATAGTATAGGTATGGTGTAGGTAAATGAATAGTCTCCGTGAATTTCAATAGTTTTAATTTTTAAATCTCGATTTTAATTATTCTTTCCTCATACAATAATAAAAACTAAAAAGTTATTTAATAGTTATAAATAATAAAAATATCAAATATAAGACATGAAAGTTGAAACTACTTCAAAAATGGTTCAGCATATAAAAAAGCACTGCAAAAAATGGAACAATACATGAATACTTTACAATTACATATATATACTGTACTCTTATACCTAAACTGAATTTGTTCTCAGAAACAGGATCACTTCAGTTAGATTCTCCTTCATTGCTGCTCTCAAGTTGGATTGTGATGATTCGGAGGGCAGAAAACAAATGCTCCAAGCTGACTTGAGTCGGTGGCAATGCTGTGACAGTCAGAGCAGCATCTTGATCTATCTCAGGGTATTGCATCTTTCACTGTCAACCTTGCAGTACAGTCAATTTTTTCTATCTCCAGTGCATGAGAAAAATCCAATGCAGTCAGGCTCCTTTCTCCACTTTTTCCAAATCTAATCAATGATGCTTTGACTGCTCCTGGTCGTCTAGATGTTTTTTGAAATTGAATTCTTCATCTCAGAATTTGAATTGGATGAGAGTGATGATGGAAGGCTGCTGTGTTGTGGCTACTTCACATAAAGCAGCTTTAGCTCAAATTTGCTGTTCTTCTGTCAGTGTGACTCGGTACATGGTGTCCACATAGATAGCAGCCAATAGGATGTCATTGTCTAGCAGACTACTTTCTCTGAGCAGCATTGAGTTCATAATGCCATCGGCTATCATGCCCCAATTTGAGAGAGGCGGAAAATGAGGGTCTTCCACTCCTTATAAAACAAACCAGGAGTCAAGTCAGCTGCTTGCAAGTTTTTGTAACGGTATATGGATGGTGAAGCAAGCTTTCAAGTTCCTTCACTTGCTCCCATTGAACTTCAGTCATTGTGACATCTGGGTTGGCCATGTCACTAAGGAAAGGTTTTAGTTCAAGAACACACTGAATCATCAAGTATGTACTCCCTCACCTGAGTTGCTCGATCCAAAATTGCCCCTTTTCCAGCACATTGCTTCAGTATAGCATCTGGTTTTGGTTTTCTTGCAGCCACCATGACGTTTCGCAACTTGACAATAAGACTGGCTGCATGTTTTTCTCTCAAGCCATCATGAATTGCCAGTTGTAGTGTATGGACACCACAGCGCATGTGATGGATCTTGGAGAGCCTTGCAGCAGCATCCACAAATTTGTCTAAAGTATCACTGCCATTGTCTGAAACTTCATCATCATCAAACTCATCTACCACTTCATCTTTGTTCAGCTTCTCAATGGTGCTCATCATGTTGGTGGCATTGTCAGTCAAGATCGATAAGACTTGTTCTTTACGAATGTCGAACTCTAACAGAACGTCCATCATTAGTTGTTGAGATAGTCACTTGTATTGGGCTTCAGTGTCCCTTACTGCCAATGTGTGTGACTGTGTGTGACCACTTTTTTTCGGTCATCCACGAATTGAACGTTGATCATGAAGTAATTAACTCTCTGGCATGTGCAGGCATCCATATTCAGAAAAATGAACCATCCACGAAGAAATTCCTTGAGCGCATACTTCTGCTTTTTTGCCTCCTCCAGTACCAGACTTCGAATACCAGTTGGGGTCATTCTCTGTCAGATCAACCAAAAAAATTGAAATTAACACCCTCATCTCTCATATTTTGCTGAAATTTGGTTTATAGGAGTTTGTGAGCCCTGAATCCATTTCTGAAATTATAAGGTCAATCCGACCAACGCTTCAAGAGATATGACCTCGGGCAATTTGAGGTCACTCGCGAGGTTACTAACATTTGGCGAGCCATAACTTGGGTAATAATTGTCATAATTATATAAAAGTATATATATTTAGAATCAGAAAACGACAAGGAATCCACATATGCAAGTTTTAGAACTCTAGGTTGAAAAATAAAAAAGTTACACTGTAACCAAAATTTGAGGTCACGATTTGACCTCTGGGGTATCAAATGAGAATTTTTTTTTTAAATGTAAAAAATGAAGGCATAGGCATTGGCTATTAGAATCAGCAAAAAAAAGTTTGTTTATGTTAGTATTTTTCATGTAACTAACATATAAGTGAACACCATATTCATAAGTTGTGCGTCAATTCTACCTATTTTTTCACACTTAAGCTCATAATTTGACCTATAGAAATTAAAATTACATTTTTTATAGATATAAAAAACAAAGTCAGAGTTCTTGACTAATAGAAACAATCATAAAAAGTTTGTTTATGTTGGTACTTTTCATGTAACTAACTTATAAGTGAACACCATATTTATAAATTGCTTGTCATTTCAAGGAATTTTTATATCTTAGCTATCAATTTGACCTCAAGCTCCAAGAATTTAATAAAAATTGTATTTCACTGCTAATCTACACTGGCAATAATAGTTATAATAGTGAAAGGGGAAGACTAAGCTCACATGTAGCCTAAACAAACCTGTTGAAACATGTTGCTACTTGTCTAAGTGCAGAATCAACACAGATAGTTGCAAAATTCCTTGTCTACAGGTTAGTACAGTTCCAGCCAGCACTGTGGGTGGCTGGTGGGTATGGTGTTTTAATGAGCCTCAGAGACTATCAAGGCCTAAAATATTAAGTGTGTATAGCTATATATTTTCTAAAAAATAATATTACCTAATTGTAAATCCTATATCTTTACAGATCAAAATACAATGGTTCGGCACTTGAAATACTGCCAGGACCCTATTCAAAACCAAGAAACGCATAACAATCAATCTTAGAAAAGTGACTGATGTACTTGTTGAAAAATGTGCTGGAAGAGTGAAAAAAGACTCATTGTTGTGTGTGAACTGCTGGACACTGATAATGAAAAACCCCACTATACTTAGTACCACTGAAAACAACGAGTCTGAGCAGATTCAAATGAATCATCTACTATCAGTGGCTTGAGTAACATCTCTTCAATTCAAGATCTGGACAATGACAGTGATTGCTTGATAAAGGAAAATCCTTCAACTTCAGTTGAACCAGTTCTAGCATTTCTGGACCAAACACCAGTTAAAAAGTAAGTAATAAATTAATATAATAACTTATACTTTACTACAAGGTCTGTTTGATCTACTATATAGCCAATTATATAGCATTTAAGGTACTATAATTAATATTTAATTACTAATATTCAGGTGTGTGAAACCTTTTTTCTGTTTTTTCAGAAGGGCTGTCATTAAGCCAGAAAAAGCGCAAGGCTCGTGGTAAGCTATCATCTGCTCAGAAACACCTGAAGGAGAGGCTAGAACTCAGTTATGGTGTTCAAATTACCGAGGAGGTAAGTGATACTTCAAAACCTGAAACTAAATCTGAAAAACATCTAGACAAATTAATGAATGAATTGAAACAGTCATTCCTGGAGAGCAAATGTCACCATCACAAACTACAAATATTGACACTCTCACCATACACAATTGAAAAAACAGCTAGTTTCTTTCAAACTACAACATACATGGTGAAAAGAAAGCCATTCACTTAAATCAGAACATGGAATCCTTCCGAAGATTCACTAATGAGCAAAGGAAAAGTGATATCTGAAGAACACAAAGATATAGTTAGAAGATTCTATGAGTCAGAAGAGGTTAGTCGTATGTGTCCTGGCCAAAAGGATTGCGTGAAAGTTATCAGTGCTGAAGGTGCAATGAAGGTGCAAAAAACGATTGGTCCTCGGGAATTTAAGAGAGATGTTTGAACTATATAAAAATGCTGAAAAGAATCCCAAAATAGGATTTTCCACATTTGCAAAATTACAGCCATCATATTGTGTGCTTGCCGGTAGTGGTGGGACTCATTCTGTCTGTCTGCACATACCATCAAAATCCAAATTGCAGCTGGCTGCTTGGGAGAAAGAGGTCTTTCATACAAGGATCTTATGGATTACAGTGTCTGCAGTACAGAAGAGAGACTTGCATGATGCAACTTTGCAATGATTGCCCAAGAGAGAGGGTGTCTGGATTTTCTTGAGTTACTTGACAGTGTGAAATCAGCTCCAAATGAAATATCTTACAAGCAATGGGTGACTGTTGACCGTTGTACAATGGTTGATAAGGTGGAGCCACTTCATGAATACTTATCATCCCTAAGCATGAAAATATCCCGCATGGTTCGTCATCACTTTGTTGCTCAGCAACAATCACAGTACTTCAAGCAGTTGAAAGAAACACTACCACCTCAGAGCGAGGTAGTTATAGTAGGTGATTTCTCTGAGAATTATTCTTTCATTGTCCAGGATGCTGCCCAAGGGTTTCACTGGGACAATTCACAGTGTACAGTTCACCCTTTTGTCATCTATTATAGATCATCTGCAGACCAGGAACTTAGCCATTTTAGTGTCTGTTTCTTATCTGCATCACTAAAACACAACACTATAATGGTTTACTCATTCATATTGAAGCTTATGACATATGTTAAATTCAGATGCCCACAATTGAAGAAGGTGCACTATTTCTCAGATGGATGTGCTGCCAATATAAGAACAGATACAACTTCACAAATCTCTGTTACCATGAAGAGGATTTTGGTCTGTCTTGTGAATGGCACTTCTTTGCTACATCCCATGGCAAAAATGCATGTGATGGGATTGGAGGAACAGTGAAAAGAGCTACTGCTCATGCCAGTTTGCAGAGAACTACAGAGAGGCAAATTCTTACACCAGAACACATGTTTCAGTTTTGTGAAGAAAACTTGAGCAAGAAGATAAATTTTTTCTTTGTAACTACAGCTGATTTGAAAGATGCAGAAGAACAGTTGGAACATCGATTCAAGGATAGTAGGGCTATTCCTGGAACTCAGAAATATCATAGATTTGTTCCCCTAAACAAGGAAGAACTGATGGTGTATCCCATTTCAAGTGGCATTGGAGAAAAGAAAAGAATAAGGAAAAGTCATTTTACTAATGAACCTGCAATGCTTGGTAACCTAAAATGTGTCAAACCAGGAGAGTATGTTGGCTGCATTATGACATGCAAGTTTGGTATGGAATTGTGGAGGAATATTGTGAAGAGTTTGATGATTTCACTGTGAACTTTCTACATCCCTCTGGGTCATCAGGATCAAGTGCATATTATTATCCATCAAACAAGGATTCATGTGCAGTTCCAGGACATCATATATTAACTGTAATGAGTTGTCCTACCCTAAGAGGAGGCAGCAGAATTCAATACATTTTTCCACAAAAAGAAATTGATGAGAGCATCGAGCATGCAAAAATTGTATTAGGCTAGCACATGAATCCTCTAAGTAGGTCTTCCCCTTTCACTATTATAACTATTATTGCCAGTGTAGATTAGCAGTGAAATACAATTTTACATTTTTTGCCTTTGTTTTTATATCTATAAAAAAATGTAATTTTAATTTCTAAAGGTCAAATTATGAGCTTAAGTGTGAAAAAATAGGTAGAATTGACGCACAACTTATGAATATGGTGTTCACTTATATGTTAGTTACATGAAAAATACTAACATAAGCAAACTTTTTTTTGCTGATTCTAATAGCCAATGCCTATGCCTTCATTTTTTACATTTAAAAAAAAAATTCTCATTTGATACCCCAGAGGTCAAATCGTGACCTCAAATTTTGGTTACAGTGTAACTTTTTTATTTTTCAACCTAGAGTTCTAAAACTTGCATATTTGGATTCCTTGTCATTTTCTGATTCTAAAATATATACTTTATATAATTGTGACCATTATTACCCAAGTTATGGGTCGCCAAATGTTAGTGACCTCGCAAGTGACCTCAAATTTCCCGAGGTCATATCTCTTGAACCGTTGGTCGGATTGACCTTATAATTTCAGAAATGGATTCAGGGCCCACAAACTCCCTATAAACAAAATTTCAGCAAAATCTGAGAGATGAGGGTGTAGGCACTGGTTGATCTGACAGAGAATGACCCACTGTTTCCTTTCTACCAAAAACACCAAGTTTACGGGCCATTTCCCCATTCACACTGACAAAAGCTGGGGTAGAGAAAAGCTCAGAGGGGACAGCATTCTAACCACCATTTCAATGATGCAGCCCTTGAATTTATCTGCTGTCATGGACACAGTAACTTTTCCACTCTCAAAATACTGGTAATGAGAGCTTGACGATTTGAAGAACTTGGGCTAGGAGCATCATCATCCTTCTTACTTTCGGCATCCTTTTCAGTAACAATCTTCAACACCTTGGGATGATGGCATTGTAGATGATGCTTTAGATTCGATGCTCTGCTCGGGGCACTGGTTCTTTTGCCCGAGTAAGCGCTAATTTTGGTGCCACAAGTTTTCTCCTCATCACTTTGGTCACTTGGCACACAAAAAACTTTCCATTGTCAGTAATTGAGAAATATTAAAAAACTGTAGCTTTTGGCTTTGATCGCTGCACCATTACAAAAATTGTTGATAGTGATGTGTTTCTGAAAAAGAAAAATATAAAATGAGAGAGAGTAAATTTATGCTGAGAGCTTTAATACATAGTACAAATCAGGGCTGGCAGGTTGGACCCGGGTTTAACCCGAAAGTAAATTTTAAAATTGACCCAGACCTGACCCGGAAGTGAAGGGCCTGCACAGCTGGGTTTTTAGTTTACAAAATTTATGTGTGCGCCTTTAGATTTGGCAACAATGTATTGACTTATCACTCCACCCTCCAAATGACTCACTGGAAGTGGAGAGTTAATGGTGATGGAAGAATAGCCTAATCCTAATATATTTTATTGTTTGTTTGCGAATTGTGTACTGTGTACATTGGTTGGTCTCCAGTGCTTCGTTTGCTATTTATTTGAATTTGCAATGCTTTACAGGGTCTTTTTTTGGTGGGGAGTGATAGCAAAAAAACTAGCCTTACAAATGAATATTTTAAATATAATAATATTGCTAAAACATCTACATGCCAAATTGAAAAGTGTGGAAAAGTGTATAGTGGCAATCATGTGACAAACCTAAAGTGACACCTAAAATCGTGTCACCCAGACCTATATCGTAAAGTTGAGGATCATGATAAAAGCCTACCTAGCACTAGCAGTACTTCAAAAACTCAAATACAAAATAAGGGAATGAATGTAGGCCAAACTAGTGTTAAAAACTTCTTAAACAAATTAAAGTTGGAGTTCACCCGCAACTTCATGAGAAAACTTTAGAAAATGGCCTTATTTTCTGGTGACAATAGACAGGTGGCCTTTTAGCATTGTAGAAGATATTGGATTTAAAATTTTGGTTGGACCATTTCTAGTAGTTTGTGGAGGGTGTTCATCCCCACCTGTTGAAGAAGTGAATTTGATTTTGCCAACCTCCATCCCGTGTATCCTGGGATGCCTGGCTCACTGGGAATTGTCCTGAGCCAGGCGTCTAAGGCCTGTTTAAAAGTCCCTCCTGGTATGCCTGAAAGATTTCATAGTTCTTTGTGCATAATGTTGAAGAGCCTGGGACCTCTCACTGGAAGACTGCTCTTTGAGAGTTAGAGCAGTGCCCTGCTTATCCCTCATGTTCGGGATTTTGCAAGTTCTTCCTCTTCTGTTGTCTGTAGAGGTTTTTGCCAGTATTTGGTGTAATGACATATTTGGAGCCCCCCTTTCTAATATTTTCCACACACATATTATGGCATACCTCTCCCTTCTCCTTTCTAGCGAGTATAATTTTAATTTTTTCAGTCTGTTCCAGTCGTCCAAATGTTTTACTCCATCTATTTTGGATGTGAAGCTCTCTGAATTCCTTAGTTGATTTATATCTCCTTGTTTATAAGGGAAGTTAGCAGGAGCCAGTATTCTAGTTTTGGGGATAAGAAGGATCTTTAGTAGGGGATCATTATTTTCTCATCTCTGTGTGTAAATATATATATATATATATATACATATATAATATATATATATATATAAATATATAATATATATAAATAATGTATTCACTCCATGCACTGTTATATTATTAATTAACATCAATAATTTATAGTTGCATTACATCGTTATTCATTATGATTACAGTATTATTATTGACCAGAAATGATGATGATAATTGTAATTTTACAAGTAATATAGTTGCAGAGGAAGAAAAGTTCTTCGGATGAGACCTCTGCACGGACCCCATTGAAAAAGAATTACGACAAAAGGGAAGGGTTAATATGTTTTAAATGACATGGGCTGGACCTGTAATCAAAAGTATAGGCTATGCCACTATATCAATATCTGTTTTTAAAGTAGTTCACAGAATATGTTGCCCTCAAAATATAAAGATAAACATTACTACCAAATGACTTTAAATATTTCATATTATTGGTTTTATTTTGTTTTTAAGATGAACAAGTATTTAATTTTAATGCAAGATGATGATAATTTCCATTTGAGTTCACTCAAAAAATATAGAATTTGTTTTCACAAAATTAATCAAAATTTAGAATAAGGGGGCTGAAGAGAGCAATCATACATCGTACTTTGCCTTAGCACTACATGTATAACTATACTAGTTACTATTAAATATTAATACAATTAATACACTACTTTCAAACATTTCCAAAATTGGATTAATAAATATATGGTTAGGCTACTACCGTATAGCCATATAATGTTTTACTATGTTCAGAAAACATGTTAATGTAGCTATGGTAGCAGTCTTATTACCTATCCTATACTAGATTATAATTATTACATTTTAATAATGGACCGACCCAGACCTGGGTCATATACTGAAAGGACCTGACAGGACCTGAAAGTGAACTTTCGGGTCTGACCCAGACCCGGACCAGGACCTGAAAGTAAATTAGAAAAATGACCCAGACCTGGACCCGACCCAAAAGTGATAGACCTGCACAGCCTGGTACAAATGATGAAAAAAATTCATCTGAGCTGCTATGTCTAGTGAATACAGCTGCTAATGCCTAACAGTGTGTGTATATATATATATATATATATATATATATATATATATATATATATATATATATATATATATATATGGCTTCTGCACACACCATGCTTCAAACTGCTAGTGATTGTCATCAATCGCGTGCCATCTATTGAGCAAAATAAAAACCTGGGCCTAATGCGAATCTGGATATATATATATATATATATATATATATAATATATATATATATATAGTTAATAGTTTTAAATAAATATACACACACATCAATAATATTACTGTATATATGATAAATATACTTTTAAGAAGCTCTGTAAATGTGAAATTATGCTAAATGTGTCCAAATGTATACAGAAATTTCCCTGACAAACTTTACCTTTAGTAACTTTGTGTCAATTGGATATGAAACTATACATAAACTCCTATACAAATCTATAAGCAGTCTTAGATAAAAAATAACCTGGTAAAATGCTCTTTATAATCAGCAGAAGAACAAAACCTAAACAGATGTTATATTGTTAAAAAAAACTTCTAAAATAACGTAAATATTTACTGGAAAAAAAATGGCTTCTGCACACACCATGCTTCAAACTGCTAGTGATGTCACCAATCGCGTGCCATCTATTGAGCAAAATAAAAACTGGGCCTAATGCGACATCTGGATACAAGTTATAAAAGATATGCATTTTCTCACTGAAGTATTATTAGGATTTAGGTAGGTAAAAAAACAATTAAGTTAATGTGTTCAATGGTCTGAAAATATGACAAAGGGTTAAAAAGACATTCTAATCAGGTGGATGTTCTGAGAAAACGCGCTCAGTTTCATGCCTAAAAAATTCTGAGAAACCACGTGCAATTGAAAATTTCAAGGAAAGTGTGTAGTTTTAAGATTTGGAGTCAGAGTTGGGGATTTGTACCAACTCTGACTCCAACTCCACCCAAAATAACTGACTCCGACTCTCGACTCCGACTCTCGACTCCGATCTCGACTCTCGACTCTCGACTCTCGACTCTCGACTCCGACTCCACAGATCCAATGCCATCAACATCTGCAGAATCTGAGCTACAAATTATTGAATAATATTAGTGTCTTAATATGTACAGTATTACATTTTTATATATGTAGGCCTACTGTATTGAATAATTTTCATTTCTTAATATTCTTTTATAAACTCCTTTTTTAGCATTAACTATATAGAAATGAACTATATGTCACAAAGTATATCGTATTAACAGGCTTGGGTTCAAGTACAAGTACTTGTACTTGGGAACTTAAGTGCAAAATTTTGTGTACTTGTACGGTACTTGGGATTTAAATAGTCAATGTACTTTGTACTTAGCCCATAAGTACTTGAAAAATCAAGTACATGTTGCATGTAAAACAAAATTAAATGTTTATTTAATGTCAACAAAGTAATTATTTTATTGCAATTGTATTTTTATTGTTGATAAATTATTTCTATTATATAAATTGTTATTTATTAAAATTGGCATACTATAAGCCCCAGTGGTACTATCTGGCAACTCTGTTTTGTCTCTCTCAAGTCTCAACAGGCATCAACATGTTGACTTTGGCCACTTCACTCAATCTTTCAGTAGCTACCAGCCTACCACAGTAACCACACATAAGCTGTATGAGTGTGCTATTGCAAACCAACTGCTGAATTGTTTCCTTCCTTTTATTCTGAGTACTGGTTACTGTATTGTGTAACTGCTGACCAATGAGAATATTTTCTTTATTTCAGGATATTACAGATAGCACGGAAGCACTGAGCAAACAGTTTTTTATTATTATTTCATTCAAACTTGGATACCAGTATTCAGTTATGGATAAATATTAATCAATAAATTAATCATTACATCATTAATTCCTTAATTATTAATTGAAATAAACTTACGAGTATGTAGATCTGATTTAAAGATTTTTATTAAATACTTATAAAAATGTACTTGTAATTGTACTTAAGTACATCATTATGTAATTGGACTTGGACTTAAGTATTATGCAAAAACTCTGTACTTGTACTTGAATTTTCCTTTAGTACTTGTACTTGTCCACAAGTACTGCCGCCAGTACTTGAACCCATCCCTGGTATTTAAGCACTGTTGGACTTGAATGGTTTTCAACTTACACAGCAACCTTCAGAATGAATTAATAGTGTAAGTTGGGGACTTACTGTATATGCATATTAAGTTGTGTTATAAGTAGTTTTATAATAAGTGGCTATGTTGTTATAAGTGTTATAAGATGTCTTGTGTAATGACAATATACATAAGATTGTCAGATAATTAATCAAACAATATGGCAGTATGCTAGGTTAAGTGGCTATGTTGCCTTATTTTTGTATTAAGTCAGTGTATACGTAAGATTGTATTTGTATGTTGGTTAAGTGGCTATGGATTGTGAATGATCTGCAATAAAGATGCACTTGTGGAGTACCAGAAACCAAACTTTGCCCATCATAATGATTGCTAAGCTGAATTTTGGCCAATTATTATTCAAGAAAAAGTGTTAAAAAATAGATTGCTAAAGCGATTGTTGAGTGAATGATCATTAAATAAGAGATACCTGTACAATGATTTAATAACTTTTATTTGGGTAAAAATTAATTTATATATGATTTTAAAAATTTTTTATCCCCCTAAACCCCATTAATATTATGGAGAGATAGTTCCAACCTGTATGATTTCACACTACATGAGCTTTTTCAGGAATGGAATGCTTGTGCAGGTTGGGGATCACTGTACTTGTCTGATTTTTTCCCCTTACCCTTTTACCTGTCAGTGGTTTAGCTTTAGGCCTAAATGTGAGTATCAGTGTTGCAACACTACTTGGGTTATGTTATTGCTATTAGTGGAGTTACAAGACATTTTCAAATGTTACTGAAAAAAGTATCAAAATTCATTACCAGCAATTGGTTGTATAGGTAGTAGTTTAAACTTAATTATTTGCTGCTTAATGTACTTATTTCAATTTCTTTTTTTTGCAGATTTTATTAGTGTTACTATAATGTCTCATAAAGTCTGGAAGGTAAAAAATTATTGCTAATTGGGCAGTGTATAGCACATCAGACACCAGATGCAACAAGAGTCAGAGCTAAACTACCTGAATTTTATCCTTATTTAAATATGGTATGTATTTAAAAAAGCTCATAATTAAGCCTATCAGATGTAATAGTGCAGCAGGTAGTTATAATTGTCTTAGTATTTTATCAGGGTGGTTTGGTTTAAACCACTTGATTTAAACCATGGTTTAAATCATTTTTTAAAAAAACCAAAAAACCAAAAGTATATGAAGAAGAATAAAAGAATACAGGTAACCTTACATTTATATTTTGTGCATGCATGTATTTCCATTAATCTAAACATAACCCCACTTGCATGATGGAGATCTATGAGGGAACTGTCTGATGATGTTCAGAACAATGTCTGTGTTCATGACTGCAGTATCATCTAGTGCTGCAGTTGAAAGAATCTTCTCTGCTTTTGGATGGTACAGTCCAAATTAAGGAATAAATTAGGAGAGTTCATAAAGCTTCAAACTTGTATTATTTATAAATGTTTTAACAAATAGCTAATGTGAAATAAATTTAGAGGCTATATCTATGAACTTAAAGGCCAAAGAAAAATATATTTTTCTTTATTTTCTATTCAGTACTGTACCATACATTAAAGGATTTTTATTTTTTTAATATTTGTTTAGCTCTATGCACAAAGTCAAGTTAAATGTTTATGGTTAAACTATTGATTTCTTTCTTTTTCTAATTGTCAGCAATTAAATTATATGAGAAATACTAAAAGTTTTCAATTTCCTCAATTATATATATATATATATATATATATAAGCCTACAGGCTGTATGTTAAAAACCAAAAAAAAAAACATGATTTTTATAAAAAAAACAATTTTTTTTTTACCAACCCTGTATTTTATTGTCTTTGAGTTTTTGTTTAAAAGTATTTTTGGGGTTGTTTTGTGAGTACCATACAAAAAGTATCATTATGCAACCCATACCACATTCAGTAAATATTAAATTTCAAGGACAAGCTTTTTGTTTGGTTATTTTTTTGCATGTTGAAATATCAGGCAAATTTTGGAAGATTTGGTGAAAATAGTTGTTACACAGCAATCACCACATGGTACATCTGAACTACACACGTGATCAAAGCTGCACTCCACACCCATCTACCATTTGTATTTTGTGCTGAAAAACAATTTTCCCCCAAGATTTATGGAAATTTAAGCTTATGGTTATGCTTTGTACATTAATGGTAGAAGGGTGACAATATGCATGGCAACAAATAATTCGTGATGATTTTATCTAGTACATCAGTCTGTGATATGTACAAAGGAATGATGCATGAGAATTTGAAACATCAATTTAATATCAAATACTATAATAGATGGTGTCAATGGGCATATGTACAAGTAAGCTATGATCTCGCGACTATTTCGTGAAATTGTATCATAGAAAGTACAAATTAAAATCATAACATAACATAATACATAAACCTGTAGCAAATAGAATTATAAATAAAATATTACTATTGTACAAATGACAGCAAACATTTTGATTGGTTGCTAGTCCACAAGCTTATGATATATATGAAAATAAAACCCCACTCTAAAGACAGAGTTTATTTCCACAACAGTTTTGATGCCCACTGGCATCCTCCTCGGGTGGATACAGAAAAATGAATGAACCAAAACAAGAGAGAAAAACAATCCAGAGACCTTTAAGAAATTCACACTTAGGTTAGAACACGTTCCCCTGACTCCATAAGGGATTTTTTGACCAAGAATCTCATTAAAGGGTCTAACTTATAAGTACCTTCACACAAATTAAAATTATCTACTTTTTCTAGACACACAGATTCTATTATTTTTCTTTTGACATAATTATTACATTTATAAAGTACCTTACTTGATTCCCAATCTATAGCATGATTATTTTGGCTGGCGTGATAAAAAATGGCATTATTAGTATTACAACTTCTGAAGGCATATTTGTGTTCTTTAATACAGGTTTCAATATTTCTTCGTTTCTCTCACGTATACTAAATCACAACTTTTACAGGGAATGCTGTAGACACAGCATTTAGTATACGTGGGAGAAACTGGAAGAAATATTGAAACCTGTATTAAAGAACACAAATATGCCTTCAGAAGTTGTAATACTAATAATGCCATTTTTTATCACGCCAGCCAAAATAATCATGCTATAGATTGGGAATCAAGTAAGGTACTTTATAAATGTAATAATTATG
Organism: Bathynomus jamesi; assembly: GCA_023014485.1. Classification (NCBI taxonomy): domain Eukaryota; kingdom Metazoa; phylum Arthropoda; class Malacostraca; order Isopoda; family Cirolanidae; genus Bathynomus; species Bathynomus jamesi. The sequence continues at coordinate 31,788 of JAJOZX010012817.1, read as the reverse complement.
TCAAAAGAAAAATAATAGAATCTGTGTGTATAGAAAAAGTAGATAATTTTAATTTGTGCGAAGGTACTTATAAGTTAGACCCTTTAATGAGATTCTTGGTAAAAAAATCCCTTACAGAGTCAGGGGAATGTGTTCTAACCTAAGTGTGAATTTCTTAAAGGTCTCTGGATTGTTTCCTTACTCACTTTTAGTAAATGTAATAATGGAAGTAATAAATGTGGAAATAAATATAAATGCAACAGATGTAATAATAAAGGTAATATTATAAATTTAATAATTAGGGTAAAGGTAATAATAATAAATGTTAAAAAAATGTAAATGCAATAATAAATGCAGTAATTATGTCAAAATATTAGAATCTGTATGTATAGAACAAGAAGATAGTTTAATTTGTGCGAATGTACTTATAAGTGGGACCCTGTAATAAAATGCCCTTCCAGTGTCGGAGAATGGTATCTAACCTAGGTGCGAATTTCTCATTGGTCTCTGGATTGTTTCCTTCTCGCCTTTTTCATTCATTTTCGGTTTATAAGTTCTGTATAATAAACAACAATGTAATAACCAATGTAATAATAATTTATAATTTCTGTAATAAATAATAATGCAATATTAAATGTAATAAATTTAATAATAAATGTAATAATTATGTAAAAAAATAATAGAATCTGTATGTTTAGAACAGGGGAAAGGGTTCACCCTCCACATCTCCCCCCCAAGCTCCTTTCCACCTGTCTTGCCATATAGCCTACACACCTACTATATTACCCTAATATGGTTCCTCTCCTTTCCTTACAATTTTTATACCAAAATATTTATTAACAAATTATTTACATAGATACCCTCTTTTTTTTTCGAAAAATAATTTTTTCAATATTTTTTTTTTTTTTTTTTTTTTTTACAAAAAATAATTTTCAATTTTTTTTTTTTTTTTTTTTTTTTTTTTTTTTTTTCAAAAATAATTGTTTTCAATTTTAAATCTTTTAAATCATTAATTACATACATGGCTATCATAAGAATAACATATTTACAAATTTACTTTTAAATCATTCATTTATTTATTTAAATTATAATTCAGTTATTTAATAATCTTTATATTTAACAAATACAGTAAACATTCAAACATTCAATATTTAGGACTAACAGCTGGCTAACAATTACTTTCTCTTTAATAATTTACGTTATACTAAAAAATATACTACAATTTCATTTTTAATAGTTATTTACAATAGTTATTTACAATACCAGGAATGAGGTTGAAACCTGCAAAGCAGCAAATCACCAGAGGCAGGATCAGCAGGTCTGGGAACTCACCCAGGCACCTTCCTCCTTCAAGCACAGCCCAGCTTCTGGCCTCAAAATGTAGGCTGCCACCTGGTTGAATTTCCAACCACTCACTCTTTCACACATCATACAATACTACTATTTTTTTTTCCTACAGAACACTACACCAATACTTTATACTACATTACCATCACCACTCCCTAAACACTGTTGCACTTTCTCTATCATTCTAACCCATCTACTTTTAATATCTTCTCTAATACTACTTGTTAATTCTACATCTAAGCTTTTATTCAACACATTTTCTTCTATCTCAAGCAATAACATTCTCACTTCCTCACAAAAATCAATCACATTCATTCTCTCCTCATTCTTTCATTTATACTTCCTTCACCTCTATCTACTCCCCATTCATCCCTCACACTTTCCATTAAGGTCACAATACTTTGCTCAGTTACACTCCTTTCTCTCTCACATACATTTTCCCTTTCACTCTCAAGAATTGTAAATCCCACACTCTTAATGCCCCCTCCCTGACACAATCTTTCCACTTCTGAGTGAAGAAGATTTCCCCTTCTCCCTTCTCCTCCACCCTCGGAAAATCCCAGAAAAGAAAGGCCCTCAAGGTCTGAGACCCCAAAACCCTCAAACGAGAATTCCCCGGATGGACCAGGCTGGCACCATGAACCACCAAAGTCCCGAACATCCCATTCTAACTCTGCCTCACCCGCGGCTGTTCCAGAGTCCAACTGGGAATCCTTCAGCTCATATACTTCACCTATCTGCCTGGCTTTCTCACCTTTCATTCCCTTTCTTCTCACCTTTTTCTTCCTTTTTGCCCGCTTTGACACAATCAAGAACTCCAGATCTGCATCCATCCATTCATCCTGGATTCCCATCATGTTCTTGGTTTCTAGCGCTTTCTTTTGTTCCATCCTCTCACACATATCATACATTGGGTGACATACGATGTACTCCGGAGGTATTCGCCATTTGCGCAACTGCCGATGATGTGCTCTTACTTCTTCACACTGTCCATTCTCTTGCTCCCTCTCAATCACATACGTTACCCCATTCTCCCATACCTTTTTCACCACAAATGGACCCTCAAACTTTTGCGCCAACTTATACTCATTCCTTCTTCCAGCCTCATGCACCTCTTTCAAAACAAGCTCACCAACACCAAATGACCGAAAATGCACACCAGCCTCTCTCCATCTATCACATGTATTCTCATTTAATCGTATATCCTTTTGCACAAACCTTCCAAATGTAGACACATACCTTCTTGGGGAAGTTTGAATGGCTGAGTGGTATGTCAAATTGTAGCACCAGGCAACTCTTGCCAACTCAGCATCCCACTCAGCCCCTTCCCCAATACATACATGCAGCATTTCACTTATCGTTTTCACCATTCTCTCAGCCAAACCATTCTCTCAGCCAAACCATTCGAAGCAGACATATACGGAGTTATTCTAACGTGCTCTATCCCATTCTCACTCAACATTCTCTCAAAACTAGCACCCCTAAACTCAGGCCCATTATCTGTTAAACACTTACGCGGCCTTCCAAGCATCATTGGCAACATACTATCTCTCATCACTCTCGCAACATGCTCACTTGTTTTATTCTCTAACGCAGCAACATACACAAACTTACTCTTGTGATCGACCCCTGCTAATATTCCAACTTTCCCTCTACTCGTTCTCGGCATACTCACAATATCAAACACCACAAGCTCCCACGGTTCTTTCACTTCAATCTTTCGCACTGGGGGGCGGCTATGCTGGGACTGGTATTTTCGCTTTTGGCAACTCTCACAAGTAGTTGCCACTTCTGCAACAACCAGTCCCAGCCTAGGGTGGAAAACCATTCCTTTCATCAATTCCCATAACTTTTTTTCCCACATGCCCATACATCCTATGTGTAATAATCACCAATCCTACCATACCCTCAAATGTCATCACTGGCACACTCTCTGTCTCACCCACCTTATTTACCCTCATATAATATAGCACTCCCATCCATACAGCCAACTTTTTCGCATACCTTTTATACTCTTCCACCTCTTTTGACCACTCTCTCACATCTGTACCATTATACACATATTCTCTCAACTTGCATATCACCTCATCTCCCTCTTGCATATCTAAAATATCTTCATCTCTCAACACTTCACACTGGTCTTCCACCTCTAACTCAATTGCTCCCACTAACACAGCATCTATACCTGTGCTCGGAAACATTCCCATACTGACCACATGCTCTCCTTCTCTCATTACTGAGCCCTGACCAACATCCACACTCAAGTTCATATTCTCAAGGAAATCAATTCCCAGTAGAAAATCCCAGGGCATTGATTCCCCTTTCAAGACTATGAACTTGTGCTCCCATACCTCTTTACATGCACCTAATCCCACCCTCAACTGCACAGCTTCATGTGACGCGACTGTTCCCCCTCCGATACCACGTATTCTCACACCCACTCTTTCTCGGGATACAGGCACATTCTCTTCATCTAAATCACACAACACTCGCTCATTCACCAGACTGATTTGGGCACCTGTATCCACAAGACCCCTGTAGAGCTCAATAGGACCTTCTGGAACCCTTACAGGAACCACAGAAGGGCTGAGCTCTACCTCATCCACACAGTCACGTATCATCCATGGCCCCTCTAACATACCTACTTCCATACAACCTTCTCCCTCTGACTCTCTCTGTGCAGCTCTAACTTCATCCAAAACCCTTTCCAAATTTTCACCTGGCACTATGCTTTTATACCTCTTCCTTTCACTCACCCAATTGTAATGTACACCACTAATACACTGCAAATGCAAAATCAGGGCTCCTTTCTCCTCGATCCTTTCATCTTTATACACAATGGACAATCTACCATAATGCACATACACTTCAACACTAAACAATGAGCTGACCACCATGAGGACCTCTTGAAAAGGAAAAATACCCGGGCTCCCCATGGCTTTCAGCTCACGTACATAATTGCGGACCTTACAAACACCCATCCTTTCTGGTTTCTTAATCGCTTCATTCATAACCAAGGTCCGCAATTCATTCACACTCCCTGGTATTCTCATTTTTAACCCATCCAATTTCAAATCTTTCAACCCATACCATACACTTTCAAACAAACTGTCGCCCCCCCCCTACTTTCATGCAACTTTACTATTCCCACTGGCAAATACTCAGGGTCGACCACCTCTTTCTCACACCTTTCATTCACCCCAGGTATTCTTGACATCAGGTCAGCCATACAATTCCTCTCCCCTGGCACATACTCAATCTTATAATCAAACTCACTCAACTCAAGCAAAGTTCTAGCAATTCTTCCATCCACAACTTTCATTCTCTCCATATATACCAAGGGCTGATGATCAGTCTTTAAAATAAATTTCATTCCATACAAAAATGACTTGAAAGCTTTCACACAAAACCTCATTGCCGCAAGTTCTCTCTCAATTGTACTGTACTTTCGCTCTGCCTTACTGAATGCTTTAGATACATACCCAATTACTCCTTCCTTCCTGTCCTTCCTCTCCCTGCAACTGGCACAAGCACCCACCCATACAAAATCCACTCGCATCTGTATACAATTCTAGCAAACTCGCTCCTTCACTCAGGTCCGGATAAGCCAACTCCACATCTTTCGCTGCTTCCACTCTCAATTGCTCAAATGCTTCATTCATCTTCTCCGTCCACACCAACTGAGTACTACCTTTCATTCCAGTCACTTCGGTCAGGGGTTTCGAAATCCCAGAGCAGCCCGCTATAAATTTCCTCTGAAACTCTACAAGTCCCAGAAAAGATTTAAGTTCACGAACTGTCCGAGGTTTCGGGAACTCCCTGACTTTTTCCATATACTCCCCACTCTTTCGTATACCACTCGAACTCACCTTGTGCCCCAGAAATGCCACACTTTCCCTGAACCACTCACACTTACTTGGTTTCACTCGTAGTCCGACTTCATCCAACACTTGCAGTACCTCTCTCATTATCTTCAGGTGCTCCTCAAATGTCTCTGTCATAATCAAAATGTCATCTATAAAATATGACATTTTCCCTTGCAAACTTACCAAGAACACGATTCATTGCTCTCTGAAATGCAGCAGGTGCAGCTGTAAGTCCGAACGAGAGAGCACGGAACATATAATGATTCCTGGCTGTGGAAAAGCAGTTATGGGACGAGACTCTGGCTCAACCGGCATCTGGTAATATCCCCTCAATAGGTCCAATTTACTAAACACCCTCTTTCCATGCAAAGAGTATACACTTTCATTTATCAAGCACATCGGAAACCTGTCTTTCACTGTCCTTTCGTTCACCATTCGATAGTCCACACACAAGCGAATCCTTCCATCAGGTTTCCGCACAGGCACTATTCTACTATTCCACGGACTTGTGCTCTGTTCAATCACTCCCATTCTCTCTAATTCCTCACACTGCTCTTCTATCTCATTCATTACTGGTGGGGAGAACCGTCTTGGCCTTTGGTAGATCGGAGTCTCATCCGTTAACTGGATCCTGAAGGGAGGTAGTTTTGTTAAACGGAGGTCATCATCTCCTCGGGCCAATACGCTCCTTTTCTCCCCTGCCAACTGCCACACCTGCATTCGCTCACTCTCACTCAACTGTTCGCCAACAATCACCTCCTTTCTGATTTGTTCAGTCGTCCATTCCTCCCCACATTCTTGCCCTCGTTCATCCATTTGTATTCCATTTTCTCCCTCCTCACATATTCCTCAATCACTGTATACGCTCTCCCTATCACATCCCCCTCATTTATTCTCTTTCGCCATGCACCCCCATCTTCCCTAGCTTGCACACAAATCCATGGGTTACTCTCATCAATTATACCATCATACACATGCCCAACTCTTTTCACTTTATAGGATGCATCCATACCATTCACAAAAATCATGCTTCCCTGCCTTTTTCTTCTATTATCACTCACTGGCCACTCAACATGCACCAATGCTGGGGTTCCCTTTTCCAGATTTACACTCTCAGATGCTCTCACCTCATACCCTTTTATTACCCTCATCCAATCCGATTCACTTCTCCCCACATAGAATTCACACTTACCCAACTCATTCTTCCACTCAATCATACGTCTAGCAGGATGGATCACCAATCGATTCTTTTTCAAAAACTCATACCCCAGAATCATGTCATACTTTTCACTCTCCTTATCAACCACATAAAGCACACATTCTTCCATTTCACACCCCATCACTTTCACTTTAATCTGCACCTCTCCCAACACTCGTACTGGGATGTTCCCAACCCCTTTAATTTCCCCAGTTACTCCCCAATTCACTCTTCCTAATTCATTCTCTTTACACAAACATCCAATTCCTTGCTTACTTATTAAATTAGGTGAACATCCTGTATCCACTAATGCCCTCCATACACTCCCTCCCCATTCAACAGGAATAACCATACACTCTGCCTTTTTCTCACTCGCTCTCACTTCCTTATTCACTTGACACCATCCTGCTAATGCCTCAAATACACATTCATCATTCAGAGAAGCAGGGACCCCAACCCCAATGAGAGGCCCCTGCCCTATGCGTTTCCCGTACTGGGACCAGCCTCGCCATTTCCAGTGACAGCACCCCCTTGAGGGCCCTGCCTCTGAGGTTGAGGAGCTGGCATGGCTGACACTGGCCGATTTCCTGCATGAGAGACAGGACTCCCTCCCGCGGTGCGGAGCACCCTGCTGTGGGCTTGACAGAACCGGGCAATATGCCCAAAGTTCCCACATGCCCTACATTCATACCCAGGTGTTTGCATTCATACGCCATGTGTCCCATCTGCCCACATGCAAAACACGCACCCACTCTTCTTCTACAGGTCTCTATACTATGTCCCCCTCTACCGCAATATGCACACCCTCTCACATTCCCCATATTCCCTCCATTCACTGGCCCTCTTTGCTCATTCATTTGACTGGCCTTGAGCCCTTGCCTCTATACGTTTGCCCCAGCATGGACCATTCATTCTGGGACCCGATGTGGGAGGAGGCCCTGGCTGTTGCATGGCCGACCCTAGGGTGTGACAGTTGCCCCAACTTTGTCCTACAATGCTGTTCAAAATTTTGGTGTTGCATATTGACATAAAAAATACCCATGTGCAATTTTTTGAAGATTCATGCATATTCGAGTGAGCACCAGCAATTTGAAAAATAGCGATTTTGCTTATACGGCATACATGCCTATATATGAGATTACACAACCATCATAAGGGATATTAACACAAATCATTTGCCTGTCTTAATTAAAAGCTGTTATCACTAACACAAAAAAGTTAATCATTTTTCTTATTCTCTCATGGTACATTAAGGGGTATTTTCATATATTCACAAGGTATTATTTCTCTAGAGCAAGAAACCATGATTTCTGTTCGGAAACAGATGATCGTTTGCGCTGATTAGGAACGCGGAGTCTGTCATTTTCAACTACTTGAAGGACTTCTTGAAAGCGCTCCTCATCCCTGGCAACATTAAGAAAGTCATGGCAAAGTTTTACACCACACACTGCAGCCTCATTGACGACCTGAAGCTTGTCCACAACCCGTTTCATGTTCAGGTAGTCATCATGATCCGCCCATTCACTGGCTGGACTGTGGAGAAACTGATAGGGCATGCCTAAAATGGTGAAGAACCGGCTTGAGTCAGGCCCAATTAGGTCCACCAGGGCAGTGCCACTTTCTGCGACAGGGGGAAGATATGGCTTTCCATAGCCCCCATGATTGAGCCCCACTCTCTTAGTAACTTCAGTGCCTTCATGGCAAAGAAGGGCCTTCCTCATCTCCTCTTTTGTCCTTTCTTGTTCTTGGGACGAGAACAAAGCCAGTGGGGCCAACTCCTCAGTTAGGTACCAAGTGTGTCTACCGAGTGCCACACGTGCTTTGTCAACTATTGTGGCGTCATATGGGGCAAATTCAGCCAAGGTTTCGACCAATAGGTGAATCAATATCAGCCTGTACATTCTCAGCATGATCACATTGCTCTCTCTCTTGTCGCTTCTCTTCTCGCATCTGCCTTTTCTGTCGCTTCTGACCTTTTCTGTGAGTACTTTGTTTACCCCAGAGTAGGTAGCTACTCTGTCACTTAGCATGCTTTTCATAAAGAGTATGTCAGTATCGATGGCATCTTGTTCAGCCTGAGTTTTCCCCTTTTTCGCAGCCGCCATGTCTTTCAACACTGTGTTCTTATAAAATTTCATCGTCAGGCTCAATTCTGATTTAAACTTCATAATTCCAGGATCATCAGCCCGTCTTCTATCCTCATTCTTTTTCATAAGCATCATGTAGTCTTTTGTCATAGTAAGTTTTAATCATTCAGCCAATATTGTTCCTGCCTGTAATGGTCGGGACATTCGCCTTCTGGTAATGCAAAAGCACATTGTCAATGGTGGCAGATAAAGCCTGGTCCCAATGCATATCCCGAAGGTTTGCTAACAGACATAGTAAGACCTGCCTATTAGTTGGCAGTTTGCAGCCCTTTATTTCCTTTTCTTCTTCTCGGGGTACGGTGCCCAATAACATTCTGACATACTCATCATCTTGCCGTGTATCCATGATTAAATTCTCTATTCACAACATCAAATCACTGTCAAGGGAAAAGAAAAGAGCATCATTAAAATTAAATGCAATAATACGTGGAAAATTTGTGGGTCAGCGTTCCAGACCCGGAAATGAAAATCTGATAAAATGTGCTATTTTCACACTTATTTATGAAGTTCATAAGCTGAAATAGCAATACTTGCTGGTACGACGGTGCTAGCTCAAACATGCACCGATCCCCAAGAAAATTTACAGGGGTGTTTCCTAGATAAATACACAACACTAAAACTTTGAACAGCATTGTAGAACCATTTTTTGATTTTTGGAGGGCAATGGTCACACCCTAGCCGACCCTCCATACACCCTTGTGAATTCATTCACAAAGTTAGCCAGCATTTCCATCGGGTTTTGGGCCATGGATGCTTGGCTAACTGGAGGGTGACCTGGCCTAGTATTTCTTAATGCTTCCGCATAACTAGGAAACACAGGTACTTGTTCCTCCATCATCGCTGTCCCCATTCGCACATCTGCTTCCCTATTATGCCCAATCCCACTCTCATACACTCGGTCCTCTAACAATTCCAAGATTTCATGCCACTTCAATGTGTCCCTCTCACTCTTACACATTCTTTCCTCTTAACATTCAAAAACTCTCTCACACTCAGGTACTGTCTCAATCAACTTTCTTACCAACCTTTTATTCTCATCTATCCCATCATCTCCAAATTTCTTTCTTGCCAAAGTTTCAAGTCTATATGCATACAAATCAATACTCTCCCCCTTCTGCATCCTTGCTCTCTCAAAATCATCCCTCTTTCGATATTTCACACCCCCTCTTATTCTTAACACTTGCTTCACCAATCTCTCCCTTAACACCTCATACTTCACAGGCACTCCTGAATTTACAACAACATTGTAAAACTCTAGCAACCTACCTTCCAAACAGTCACCCATCTCTTTCACCCAATACTCAGGAGCGTCTGGATACTTGCTCTTACAATAACGTTCATACTCTTTCAAAAACTCTTGTACATATCTCCCACTATAAACATTAAATTTTGCAACCTTCGGAATCTCCCTAATTAAGATTCCCTTATGCACTCTTACACCCTCACTCGTATCACTCTCAGTTTGTCTCACTCTCATACATACTATCCTCAATGCTGGAATAGAGGGAGTCATCTGTGCTAACGCAGCGTTGAACCTTCTGAGAAGCCCTCTTACCAGATGCCCTCCGAGCCCCCTTCATTCCCGCCTTGCCCCTCTTAGCCTGCCCTTCCATCCTCTTACCTTTCCCCCTCTTACCTTTCTCCCTCTGATCCTCCCCTGAAGCTTCTTTTTACCCTCCTTAGGGGTGGAATGCACCATCACCTTGTAAGGTCTTTCTTCTTTCCCCTCACTCACACTTTCACTCCTTCTCCTTCCAGGCCCAGTACTGCTACATCTTTTGGATGTGCCCCTTTCTTACTACCAACACCTTACTATTTTCCCCTTCAAAACCCCCCTTCCCTTCCTTTTTCTCTTTCCCATCAAGCTTGCCCTCCAACTCACTCATTCTCTTAACCATTGCCTTTAACCCATCATCCATCTCTTTCTTACTCTCAGTCATCCTTTAATAGATATATCGAGCTTAGACGTCAGGTTAAAAGATCAGTTAGGAATGCCAAGCGTAATTTAGAGATAGTTATAGCTGCGGATAGTAAACATAATCCCAAAAAGTTTTTTTGAATACGTAAATAATCATAAGCCGGTAAAGGATAACATAGGCCCTCTATTGGATGTAAATGGCGCTTTGGCTTCTGACGCTCAGGCGATGGCGGTATTTTCAATAACTTTTTTGCGACAGTTTTTACCGTAGAGGACGTAAATAATGTCCCCGACGTTGATGATATCGTTCCATTTAGTAGCGAGACTATTTTAGATGAAATAACTGTTTACGAGGCTGAGATTGCGCATTATATCGATAGGCTAAAAGTTAGCAAGGCTCCAGGCCCTGACGCTTTTTATCCTAGACATTTGAAAGATTTGAAAGACGTTATCGTAGGCCCCTTAGCGAAGATTTTTAATCAGTCACTCGAAACGGGGATTATTCCTGAAGACTTCAAATTAGCTAACGTCACGCCTATTTTTAAAAAAGGCGACCGCGCGGTAGCTAGCAATTATAGGCCCATTAGCTTAACGTCAATTGTCGGTAAACTTTTGGAATCCGTAGTTAGGGATCGTATTATCGATCACTTAGAAAGTAGGGGTTTGATTAATAGTAGTCAGCACGGCTTTCGACGCCATAGGTCTTGTTTAACAAATTTGTTAGAATTTTATAACGAAATAGTGCGCGAATACGATAGGCATAGGGCAGCTGACGTTATTTATTTAGATTTTAAAAAGGCGTTCGATACAGTTCCGCATAGGAGACTAATTGCGAAGGTTAAAGCGCACGGTATCCGCGGTCAGGTAGCTAACTGGTTAGAAGAATGGCTTCGTGCTAGGAGGCAGAGGGTCGTAGTTAATGGTAGTGAATCGGGGTGGTTAGAGGTAGGTAGTGGTGTCCCACAGGGTTCAGTGTTAGGCCCATTGTTATTCGTAATTTACATTAATGACATAGATGTAGGATTGATTAGTAACGTGTCAAAATTCGCGGACGATACTAAAATAGGTGGTAAGGTTGTTAACGAGGACGATAGAAATAGGATCCAAGACGATGTAGATAGGATTATGGAGTGGATGGATAAGTGGCAGATGCAATTTAACGTAGATAAATATAAAGTTTTGCATATAGGTTCTCGCAACAATAATTACGTGTACATGATGGATGATAGGGATTTAGCGAGCGTTGACGAGGAAGTAGATTTAGGCGTACGCGTAACTAAAGTTTAAAGGTTAGGAACCAGTGCCTGGAGTCTTGCGCAAAAGCTAATAGGATGTTAGGCTTCATAGCGCGTAATTTCGAATTTAAATCGAAGGATATTATATTGCCCCTTTACAAGTCCCTAGTCAGGCCTCATTTGGAATATGCCGTTCAGTTTGGTGCCCGTACTTGCGTGAGGATATTGATAGGTTAGAAAGGGTTCAGCGTCGTGCCGAAACTTATTCCGGCATTGCGCAATAAGCCTTATGAAGATAGGATTAAAGTGTTAGACTTGTATTCACTCGAAACTAGGAGATTAAGGGGGGAGCTTATTGAAGTTTTCAAAATCGTTAATAACATCGATAACGTAAATTTTGACAAATTGTTCACTTTCGATAATAGTAATACTCGCAATAACGGATTCAAGTTGCGTGGCAGACGTTTCATTACTAATATCGCTAAAAACTTCTTTACGTTTAAAGTAATTGATAAATGGAATAATCTTCCCGCGTCAGTCGTTCATTCTACCAGCGTTAATGTGTTTAAGAACCGTCTTGACAGACATTTTAAAATATTAACGTTGTTTAAAATTAAAAAAGAAAGTTAACAACAGGAGCTCTGGTGGTGGTGCTCGAGGATGAGTCTGTTGATGATGAATGCCAGCTTGTGACATGCCAGCGTGTGATGCCAGCAATAAAAAAAAAAAAAAAAAAAAAAATTAGACTAACACGAATGTAGATGTAGCTCATAGCGTAAACTAACCCACTTTTTGTTTAACTTTACCTACTTTTTTTTTTTTTCTTATCCTCCTTACTTTGCATGTCTCTAACTCTTTTCTTGCATGTTTGTAGTTTGCATGGTATGACAGTGAGTTAAGACTGTGTTTGCATGGTTTGTAAGCGTTCTTATTTTACTTCTTTTCATCTTTCACCCCTCTCCTATATTCTCCGACTATTTTTCTGACTTGTCGGCAGTGGCCGGCGGATGATGATGGTGAGACTTTTTCCCTCTTTCTGAATGAATGTTAACCCACGAATGATAGGTGTTGCTCCTTACTTAACCCCTTATTCTCCTCTCTTCTCTTAACCCCCTACTCTCTCCTTTCTCTCGGGCTAGCCTTAGAGTGGATCTTAGGGTCTTTGTTAGCCTTAGCTTCTGTAGATCTGTAGATCCTTTCTTCCATCTCTTGATGACAAACTACTAATTCTTTACTCTGTTCCTCTAATCTACTTTGCAATTTCCCCAAAACATTCTCTAATTCTGCTTCTGTAACTCTAACTGATGGTTCCTAGCCTTTTCTACCTCTAATGCCTCCTCCATCTCCCTCAACCTCCTTTCTAACTCCTCCTTGGTAGGCATCTCTAAAGATGCTACCCTACTTCACTTCTACTCTACTACTACTACACCCAACCTACAACTACCCTTTCACTCTTCTTCTATACAACCCAACCAGGAAACAACCCACTTTTCTGAGTGGAAGTCCCTGGTGGGATTCGGATTAACCTAACAGCCGCACCACGAATAAGAATTTTTCTTTTGTTTAAGAACTCCACGAAACCAGGCTGCTTACCTTGAAGGGTTGTTGGATCCAGGCTTGCTGCCCAGACCTCCGATTCCACGACTGCTGGCTCCCGCCGCCAACAGTTTCTTACTTGCCAGAATAGCTTCCTTCTGTTAGTGGTTCAATATCTCCGGCATCCCCTTCCTAACAAAACTTAAAGTTCCCTTGGTCCAATAACGGTCTTCAGCCTCTCAGACAAATCCAGCCTGACTTTAGTTTCCTCTGTTATGTTCTTTATTTTCTCTTGTCAAATTACACTCTTAAACTATATTTTTTATTATTTATATTTCCACACATGCGCCAATTGGTTCCCCCCACTTCTCAAAACTCGAGTTTTGACACACACCGCGACACTTAAACCTCAGAAGCGTTTCTTTTACTAAATTTGTTTATTCTTTTTTTTTTTTTTAAATCACTAAAATGTTTTAACAAACATATTACATACTATCATATAACATGCTTATTCTTATTTATTTGTTTGCTAATATTAATAATTTAGTACTTAATTATCCGTTTACTAACGGGGTTAACGGGTTTAACAGCAACTGCCCAACTCTCACTCTTTTTCCCATACTAATTTAAGAAAACTGTTTTATTCCTCATTCCTTGTTTACAAGTTTAACATTTCTTTATATAACTTATTGTTTATTCTTTTTGTTAAGATATTAACAATTTAGTACTTAATGTTTATTATTTATTATCTTGATGCTTATTATTTATTACTATCTTTCTACTTAATAGTTTATCTTAATGTTTATTTACTTATTACTATTTTGTTATAACATACTTATTTAATAACACTGGCCAACAAAATGAAACTTTTTTTCTCATCACAAACATGATCACACTTTTCTTAATGCATTTTTCATGCTGATTCCGAATCTGGTTTTATTTCTTTCCTAGCACGTATAGTTATATAGATACACTGGTTTTGATATTTTTAAGTTTTTGATATTGCTATAAGAAAATTTATGGATGTATAGATCACACTTAGGAATGCTAAACAACAAATACATCATATACCTTATTCAATGTACTTATAAATAAAGAATATATACATTATTTTATTAAAAGTGCTGTGAGTGTGATTTCCTTTTGTAAATTTGGCCTGGATTGTCACGATACAGCATCCAACAATGGTCCGCCATCATGCTTTCATTCCAATATCCTTGGTAGCGCTTCTCCATCATCTGAATATCTTGATGGAAGCGCTCTCCTTGCTCGTCACTCACTGCACCAAGGTTTTCAGGAAAGAAATCTAAGTGGGAATGCAGGAAGTGAATTTTTAACGACATTCGACACTCCATTTCTTTGAAGGCATCAAGGAGGTTCTTGACTCCATCCTTATACACAGGTGACTTGTTGCTTCCAAGAAAGTTTTCACATATCCATTTGAACGCCAGCCAAGCCTTCAATTCCAGCGGACTTAGGACTTTTTCAAATTCAGTGTCATTCAAAACCTCCCTTATTTGTGGCCCAACAAAAATTCCTTCCTTCAATTTTGCTGCAGTAACCTTCGGAAATTTCCTTGAAAGGTATTGGAACCCTTCAGAATTGACTTTACCCATTGCTTTAACAAAATTCTTCATTAAACCAAGTTTAATGTGAAGAGGTGGCAGATAGATCTTTTGGGGATCCACTAAAGGGACAGACTGGACATTGCTTATCCCTGGACATATGTATACCTAAGTGGCCAGTCACTTTTGGTGTAATGTTCTATAGTGGCACGACTGTCCCACAGGCAAAGGAAACAACAAAATTTTGTGAATCCTGACTGCATACCCATAAGCATTCCTATAACTTTTAGATCTCCACAAACATTCCATTGATGACTGTCGTATTTGATTGCCTTAAGTAGTATATCCATATTGTCATATGTCTCTTTTAGATGGATGGAATGGGCAATGGGGATGGATGGCATTATATTACCATTATGCAAAAGAACTGCTTTCAGGCTTCTCTGCGACGAATCAATAAAGAGGCGCCACTCAGATGCCACATACATCTGAGATATGGCTGTAAATAGTCCATTGATGTCATGGCAATAACAGAGAGGACCGTCTACTGAAAAGAATGCTGTTAATTCAAAATTCTGCTTTTGGTAGTAACTAATACGAACATTGTTCTCAAGTAAATTGTTCTCCTTTAGTCTTGAGGCGAGAAGCTCTGATTTCTCTTTAGACAGCGATAAGTCTCTAACAAGATCATTCAACTGTCCTTGGGTTAACTTTTTAGGCTCTAAATGTCTACCTTCAAAAGTGTACTCTGGTTCTGTAGATGGTCCGGAAATGCCAGTTGCACCTTCATCACTTTCCATGTCATCTATGATAGAATCTAGCCTATCACTTGGGGGAATTGGAATGGGCAATGTTTCATCATGTTTTACTGGTCTACGTGCTGAATCCAAGTTTGGATATACAATTTAGTTTGTTCTTGGCAGAAAACCCCATTAAGTTCACACTACAAAAATAACAGTCTTCATGATGATCTCTCGGCTCCCTCCATATCATGGGTATGGCAAATGGCATTGAAGCTTTCGTTTTGTTAACCTGTTAACGGACACTAATGTAAATGTACGATGAACGAATTCCGTCCTTTGAGGTCCGTGACGTAAATGTACGCTTGCTGATATAGTTGAAAGCCAATTGTTCTGGGTCTGCTTTCAGTACATCCTCAACCTCCGACCACGTGAAGTTTGAATTCATTGATGTGATTGTGCTAGTTGCTGGTTCATCAATTGTAGCAGTAGCATCAGAGATGCTATCATTTTGGTCCTCCCATTCATCACTGTTCTCAGAATCTTCATACAATTCATCATCATTGGAGTCTGATGCAAATAAATGTTCATTTATCTTTTCCTCCGAAAGAGGAGAACCAGCTCTTCTTCTTTTGCTACTCATGATAGACTGAAAGGGTGAAGAAAAACAAATCATGAGTATTTCAACACTTCACTTTGAAATATAAAAAATGATGGAAAATCATAGAATATCATATATTGACCATCAATAGTGTGCCCATAATTGAACAATTGTCATTAAAATTTTTAAAAATAACTATTTAACTTACCTACAATAGGAGAAATTACTGTCTGCTTAAAAAAACATTGAAAAAGCATTTGCAAATGACTTGATGCAACCGACCTCAGCCAGGATTACAACGCAACTGGGGTATTAGGCCAGGCTGAAACTATAATTTTTGTTTGATTTTAATTTATCAGAGTGACTAACAGTTGGCTTTTGATATAAAAATAAGATTCCTGAAAAAAATAATTGGTGGCCACCAACGTGTGTCCGGCCACCCCCATTTTTGTAAAAACATCTAATGCCGCACTAGCAAAATCAGGAAAATGGCAATATCTCTTCTTCTGAACATGCTAGAGAGATGGTTTGCATACCAAAAGATGCAGAATTTGATTTAGAACAAATTATTAAGAGTGGTATTTTTTCATAAAACCTTTAGTTTTTGAGTTATTTTAGAAAAACTAATTTTTTGGGCCCATAGACCCCCTTTCAACTGAATGTCAACACAATAAAACATTCTCAAGCTGCAAATTGACATGTATTAGTGGTTTTCAATCAGCAATCAAAATCAATCAAAATCAGCCATTTTAAATTCATTGAAAATGCTTTTTGACATTCCAAAACGCCAAACATTAAATTATACAATTAACAAATTGTCATTTTGTCATATTTTAGCATGATAAATAATAATCTAGAACTTAAAATATTTTTTAGACACAAAATCTTTCATTAATTTACGTGATCTAATTTTGTTTCTAATAAGACCATCTCTACGCTCATGACCTACAACAGCCAAGGATGCTTCAGTGACAAGCTTGATGTGCCTTTCAACATTCTGACTGTGGCACTCGTGATCCAGTTTCAATGCGGTATTAATGATATCACGCAGTTCATCATTACTGAATTCTTTTAATACAGGTGGAACAGTTTCCCATTGGGACATAGCAGACAGCTTGTGGTATGCAGAAGCTTTGAAATTGATGATTGGCTTTCTAAAGACCCTAACATTCTCATCTATAGCAGGATATTCATCAGTACCACCTTCATGATCCTCTTCATTCTCATCATCACTTTCAATTATTCCACCTGCAAAATCATTGCTACTACCAGATTCATCATCAAAATCCTCTATAACTCCCCTCAGACACAGAACTTTATTGACAGCACACCTCCTCACCTCTTCATCTTCATCAGCCAGCATTCCAACTAAAATATTTTCACCATGAGCAAAATAGCTGTTATTGTTTAATACGTCATAACAAATTTCTCTAATTTTCCTGTCAGGGAATTTATTTACTCTTTGGATCATATTGAATAGGTTTCTTGACCCATCACTTAGCCTCTTATTAGCCTTGATATTGAACCAACTGTGAAAGTATACTTTGATGATGAATTCTACTATGATTTTGAGGTTCTTACTGGGTCTTTTTTGTGAAACATAAAAGCGAAGAATTCTACAGGCTAAGGTGAGCCATCGAGAGTGATTTAGCAGGCCAACTTCTAAGAGTGCAAGGTCTTCATCCACTTCACCAGTAATAATTGCCCAGCAGATGCAGTATCCATAGTATTGGTCTGTTGATAAATTATTGACCACCTCATTTGGTAGAAGCACAAATGCAGGATAAGGTATAGATTTGAAGTCCACAACATTCCATTCTGACACATCCCCATTGAGCTGAGAACCAATAGGGCCAGAAAATTTGTCTGGACTTTTTGTTGTCCCATCTAAAGTTATGAAGATGTGTCTAAGTGGCAATTCATTTAGATGCAGAAGACAAATATCCCACTGAAGAGGTTGCCCTAAAAACATTTCCAAATATCTGATTGACCCATGCATATGTCCTGTGTTAGTATTTGTCCCATCTGCTTTAACTAAGTTTAATTTGGCCTCAAGTTCTGTCCCTTTAATGATCTTATAAATGCCATGAGCAATGTCAATGCCTTTGCCACTCTCCGGGGTAAAATGGTCGAGGTAGAAATCATCTGAAAATAAATGTAATTAATTTTACAATTAAATGAAAAAGGAAGGAATAAAGTTAACTGGACAGTTGTCACTTAAAAAGAAAATTTTTTAAGTAATTGAAATATTACTTTATAGTACAGTAATATAACAGCATAACGCCTATAACTGTATGACAATCATTTCCATTTACCTGGCTCTCCAGTAATGACATAATGTTCCTCTAGGATTGTGGATGTATAATACTTTTCATTTACTTTGTTAACAGCAAGTGTAGCATCCTTTCTACCGTCAAAGCCAATGCCAGTCACTTTTTCAAATATCACTTCTTCCTTCTTCCTTTCAGCTCTCAATTTAGCTCTCTCCCTTCTCAACTTGTTTCTGAAAAGTATTTCAAAAATATTGGCCATGCATTACTGCATTAGCATTATACAAATATACAAATGTCAGTGTCCTGTTTGAAACTAATTAATATAAATACAAAATAGAAATTTTGACGCTAATTAAAAATAATAGTAAATCTGGTGATTTAGAACTTATAGCAGAAGCTAAGAAATGTAATATCTAGAGTGATTAAAAACATACTTATCAATAACATTTTGTATGTTATCTGGGGTGATTACTCCAAAGTCCACCAATGTAGCAGAACCAATAGCCGCTCCTGCTCTATCACTTACTTGATATCTGTTAGGATATTTAAAGTAGATTTACATATCTATTGTCAATGAATAATTTATTGGTAATCTTAATCTCTTAGTCACAATGATTTCACTTTAAGCTGTATTAAAAGATTTATCTTTCAGTACTATACCTGTCACATGCTTCAGCTAATGAGCGTAATCTAGTTCTGTTCTGTAATGTTGAGACTTCTGGAACATAGTCTGCATCAAATGAATCATTACAACTGTCGCTATCTGTCAACTCAGGAATGTCCATAGGTTCAGGAGGAGAGAGGAGGAACTGATTCTTTTGCTTTTTGAGATTGAATAACCCGTGATTTGAATTTTAAGTCAGTGGCTGTTTCTGGGACTTCTTTCAGGGTACAGTAACCATGCCTAGTTGTTTTCTGGTCCTACAAAGTGATTATATTTCATTACACTATAATGTATCTTTTATCTATGGGTCTCTATATGTAAATTGAAATTCTTACAAAAATGAGAAAATACTAAAATATTACTTATCATTAACATCATTAATAGTGTATTATTGATATTACTAACTTATTAAATGCACTTTAAAAATTGTAGCAAATTATTAATTTGATAATATTAATAATTGATAATTAATTAATATTAATTAATAATTTACAACTTGAAATTCAATCAACAGACCTACCTCATAAAACTGGTAATCAGATTCAGTCATTTTTAGTAAGTGCTTTTTCTCTGTATCTGCCAACAGTTTGTGATCATGTTGATATATGTCAAATAAAACGTTTACAGTTTTCAGAAAATCATCCAGATCTTGATGATATTTAGGTCCCCTTTTCTTTTTGTCATACTTCAGAAGGCGGTTGAATTCCTTTATTTGGGTTTTCAGTCGGCTCTGTATGGCATTTACTGATATTGGATAAACATTATATGTGACCCACAATTTATGCAATTCCTCAGAAGTAGCTCTCAGTACAGCATCTGTTTTATAGTCTCCGAAACACAAACACCTTTCAATAACTTGCTTCAACGTAGGCAATTTCCCTAAAGGAAACTGTTCTGCTGGCATAAAACGTACATCACCAAGTACTTTAGCAACTGTTTTCCTTGTAGAAGTCATACTTTATATTGCAAATGTTGAATTCAATGACAAATTGCAGTTGGAAACTTATAACAAAGGCACCTGAAAAAAGTTTTCAATTTATTACGTTTAAAAAAAGTTCATGAAGCAGCCCCACCCTCTATTCTTTAATCAAGCATAATGGATGCAAGATAACAAGGAAAAGTCATATCATGTGATCGCTATGTCCATGTCAACATCCTTTTAGGGCAATGTTAGTAATCAAAAAGCCAAATCATGCTTATTTTAGAAATTCTTTTGTCACTAAGGTCCATCGAAAGGGGGTCTATGGGCCCCAAAAATTAGTTTTTCTAAAATAACTCAAAAACTAAAGGTTTAAAAAAAAATACCCCACTTAATAATTTGTTCTAAATCAAATTCTGCATCTTTTGGTATGCAAACCATCTCTCTAGCATGTTCAGAAGAAGAGATATTGCCATTTTCCCGATTTTGCTAGTGCGGCATTAGATGTTTTTACAAAAATGGGGGTGGCTGGACACAGTTGGTGGCCACCAATTATTTTTTTCAGGAATCTTATTTTTATATCAAAAACCAACTGTTAATGACTGATTAATTCTATCTTGAGTTTCAGCCCGGCCTACTGGGGTATGTGTGCGCAACTTTCTGAAGCTATTATATAAGTCAGTATCACAAAATTCACTAATTGGTAACTTTTAGAAATATCGAGAAAAGTGTAGAATGATGTAGTACATACAACTTTTTTCCTGTGTTTAGTGGACAAAAGTCAAATATGGCAGTTAATGCTAGAAAAAAATTATTCAACTATAGTCAAATGTGGCAGTGAAAGGGTTAATGTACAGTAATAAATTTGATTATTGACAGCACAGATATTAATAATAATATACTGGGTGATCCAGATAAATGGGACCCATAAAAAAAAGCCAAATATTCTTAATATTTAATTCCTTTCATAAAAACTATATATCATTCGAAAGAGTAGAGTTACAAGTTTATTATGAAATATTTATTTTTTGAAAATGACTCCTTTCAAATGTGCTCCATTAGTTGCCAAGCATTCCAGTGTTCTTGCTTGTAAGTTCTGCATCACTTTTGCAAGAGTGTGCGGTGGTATGGCCTGTATCTCATTTGTGATGGCGGCCTTCAATTCTTGCAAGGTCGTTGTGTTATTTCTGTAGACCCTACTCTTTAAATATCCCCAGAGATAATAATCTAAGGGAGAAAAATCCGGAGACCTTGCGGGCCATTCAACGTCTCCAAATCTTGAGATTAACTCGCCTGGAAACGTTTGACGCAAAACTGCCATGCAGTTCCTCGTGGTATGGCAGGTAGCTCCGTCTTGTTGGAACCAGTGGTTTTCTAGACAAAGATCTCTTAGTTTAGGAATAAGGAAATCGGTCAACATTTTTTCGTAGCGATCACCATTTACAGTGACTGTGTTTCCGGTGGAATCCTCGAAAAAGTACGGCCCTATGATCTGAAATGCAGTAAGACCACACCAAACAGTTACACGCTGACTATGCAACAGGACTTCGGTAATATTCAATGGATTTTCTGTTGCCCAGAAACAACAATTTTGTTTGTTTACAGTTCCATTCAAGTGAAAATGGGCTTCGTCTGACATAATCAAAGTTGCTAGAAAATTGGTGGTGTCATTTACCTTCTGTTGGATCCATTGACAGAATTGTCATCTTCGTGCGAAATCTCCATTGTTTAGTTGTTACACTGTTTGAATTTTATATGGAAAGAGCATTAAATTTTGCTTGAATATACGGTGTGTTGTTCCATATCCAACTCCTAACAGCTGAGAAGCACGTCTGATGCTTATGTTAGGATTATCCTGTACAATTTCATGAGTTCTGTTAATGATCTCGTCTATCCTTGCTGTGCGCACTCTTCCAGTTGGTTTTCTTTTTCCAATGCTGCCAGTTAGGGAAAAATTTCTGACACACTGACTGATTACTTTCTTAGAAGGTGATTTTGACATCTGAAAATTTGTCTTGAAAGATCTTTGAGCTAAAACTACACTTCTTCCATGCTCATAATATTGCTCAGTTATGAAACGCAGCTGTTCCACAGTCCATGCAGTCATCTTGAAGGGTTAGTTTTAACTAACACTTTTATTTTGTTTTGTATCTTATCTTGTCTTGTATTGTCAAAACCTATACAATCCTGTACAAACTTGTAACTATCCTCTTTCGAATGATGCGTATGATTTTATAAAAGGACTTATACTTTAAGAGTTACAGGGGTTTCTTTTGGGTCCCATTTCTCTGGATCACCCTTTATTATAATGATTTTTATTATATTTCATATTGAATATTGGAAAAAGCTCATTTAAATGACTACATAATAATTATAGAATTATGCAAACAGCTAAAGTTTATTAAAAAATGCATGTAACATTCTTGGTCACCATTAATATGGAGAGTTTTTAATTTTTTAAATTTTTTTCATTTTTAACTCATTTTACCAGTAGTGTTTGAAAACCTGTATTTGGCTAAAATTTCAGGGGGTGAAGGCTCATGTTCAGGTGGTGAAGCTTCACCACCTGGCCCTATGGGAAAAAAAACCCTCGAGATGGGCCAGGTGCCTGGTGACTGGAGGGAAGCCAATGTGACCCCTATCTTTAAGAAAGGGGATCACGAAAGTCCAGGGAACTATCATCCCATTAGTCTCACTTCAGTCAGTCACAGGTAAATCCAACAATGGTTTAGGCAGCATAGGTCATGTCTCACCAACCTGCTTGAGTTTTTCCATGTCATGTGGGAGTGAGTGTGATAAAAGTAGTGCTGTGGTGGCTGAGTAGGCCATAGTCCTGAAGTATCAAGTATCTTCAAACCACCCAGCACCCTTTTAAGTTTCCGGGTTCATGACAATAAATTGTCCAGGTAATGGGATAGTAGTATTCTCCAGTATCCTGTAGTATCTTCTTAGGTCTTAGTTTTTCTTACCTCCAACTTTCTTAGTATGATGATGGATATAGGTATACAATAGGTTCTGGATCATATGCCAACTGCACTTTACCAATCACTTATAGTCTAGTTCTGATCCTTACACTGATTATAAGTTCTAAACAAATCAACTTATTCTGGGTCAGGATTCTCTCACATCAGCTGTCTATTTCCAGGAGATTAGTGAGGTTCAATTCACACACTAACTGTAAGCTGCTTCCCAAGTATTTATTAGATCTTGATCTCCATGGGAAAACAATCCCAATCACTCAAGGTCCAAGAAAGGAACCAGAATTTCAAGGCACACCTGAAAGAAATGAAGTAACCTATTTTTTTTATTCCTTTTATTATGACTGGAATAATTACAAGTTTTACTATATAAAAGTGTAGAACACTGGCAATATGTCACAATTAACAGGAAATCTCTGGAAAACAAATAATAATTAGTGAGGTTTGGCAGAAAAACAAAGGAAAGTAAGTGGGAGACAAGCGCAGAAAATGGTTTGTTTAAAGTATGTGAAACTTTATCCCAGCCCAGCTACACTCCAAACTTGATCCTGTGGCCAGATTTCTAAGTAAAAGGCTAGATAACCTTTCTGATTTACAAGCCTGATTGTAGTGGCAGTCCTGGAGTGGCCAACTGTAGCTGACACAACCCCCAATGGACTTGGTAGGTCCAACTAGGTTGGATCCACAATATCAACAGGATGTATCTGGACTAGTTGATCAAGCTGGTAGACTTCCTACTGGTTCCAATGGGTTCCACCTGGTTGACTAGACAACACAAAATTATTAGTTACATGCACAGGGTACCCTACAACCAATCAATAATAATGAATTAACAGATAATTAATAAACTGGAATCACGACTTCTCAATTAATCACTGGAAAGAATACATTACTCAGAATAAATACAAATAATATCAAACATATCCCATATTATTTGATCAACCCATAAGCAGTGCCAAACTGAGCATGGGCCACAAGCAAATCTCTGGAATAAGGTGACTGGGTATCCTATAATGATAATAATGGGGTCATAGCTATTTGCAAGAGTGAATCACAAAAGAACAGGATTGGGTTAACAGAAATCCAAAGCTCAAGCAAGCACTGCAAACTGGCAATAACTATAGGTTGGGTGTCTAATTCTAAGCAGGCTAAATAATAACACATGCCCATACTTATTTACAATTTGAATGCATACCAACAATTATGTAACAATTATCTTAATCATTAACAACACACTAGGCAATTTTAAGGTCTAGGGGTCATTCCATGTCAGTTGAACAGCAAAAAAAAAACGTGACCATCACCGATTTTTTTGAAAATTGGCAAACTTATAGATCTCCTTGAGACAAACAGAATGACACTTGTTTCAACACTAGATCATATGGTTCCAGAGATATGGCCCTTCGAATTTTGTAAAAAAAGGTCAATTTCCAAGGTCATACCATATTTCAACATGAAATATCTCGGCTCCTATTACACTTACAGAGACCATTTAAACACTATTTTAAAGCTTTTAAGCAGATCTACAACTTTGTTTCTATTCATATTTTACCTCAGTGGTAAAAGAAAAAAAAGTTGACCTTTGACCTTGTGTGGGTCATTTGATGTCACAATCGATTTTTTTTCTCCTTTCACCCATTTTTGGGTACACATGTCTACCTTAACCTAAAACAAGATTTTTAGTGTTGATTAAGTTAGTATAGACGCTACAGCCATTTCAGTGGACCATACCCACCTCCATTTTGACCAAGTACCTTTTTCCACCAAACTTTGGAGCACCGTATCTTTAGAACTGTTTGAGCTAGAGTGTTGAGGAAAATACGATTAGATTTTTCTTACTGAGATATACAGGGTGTACATAAAGTCAGGATCTATTTTTGTGAAGCATTTGGAAATTATATGGAATTCAATCATAAAATGATAGTGGTAACATTTATTAAATAATTAAGAGTAGGATTCAACATGACGCCCATCAGTATCCCTGCACAGCTCAAATCGTTCCGCAGCATTTCTAAACACATTCTGGAGCATTTGTGGGGTTATGTTATCTGCAGCAGTTCGTATACGTGTACGTAAGTTTTCAAGACTCGTAATCTTCGTCTGATAGACGTGCGATTTAATAAAGCCCCATACAAAGAAATCTAAAGGGGTTAAATCTGGTGATCTCGCTGGCCAAGGTCTGTTGCTTCCGCGTCTGATCCACCGATTTGGAAAATGTCCATTTAGATAATCCTGAACAATTTTGGCATAGTGACAAGGAGCACCATCATGTTGATAGACGATGGTACTAACAATCCTATCCCCAATCAGCTGAGGTTCAAGGAATTGCTGCAACATGTCCAGATAAATAAGCCCCGTAACTGTAGCTTCAGCAAAGAAAAAAGGACCATAAACCTTAGATTTTGATAAACCCATCCAGACATTAACTTTAGGTGAGTCTCTTTCCCAATTTTGGATGAAATCATTCGGTCTTTCATCTGCCCAAATTTGACAGTTATGGCGATTTACTTTTCCACACGTATGGAAAGTGGCTTCATCACTAAAGAGAATGTTGTCCATTAAATTATCACTCCAGATTTGTTCTATGAGATCAGCACACACAGCACTTCGTCGAGGGAAATCTTCCTCATGTAAATCATGTAAAACCTGCAAATGATAGCTTTTCTTCTGCAAATTAACTTTCAGAATTTTGTGCACAGATGACGTCGGGAGGCCGAGTCTGTGTGATGCAGCACGAACGGACGTACGTGGCTCCTCAGTGATAATTCCGCGAACTGCATTCATGGTAAGATCTGACATACACGGTCATCCTGATCTTGCTTCTTCATTTATAGATCCCGTTCATTTAAATTTGTTCATCAATTTTCATATTGTCTTGTCTATTGGCCCCGGCTTATGAAATCTCCTTCTAAACTTCTCTCTGATGTCATTGTATTTCTTTCCCTCGATTCACCAAATTACTATTGCCACACACACTTCTGTATTCATTCTAAGGGCTTCTGAAAAGAAAAATAGAAAAAAATAATTATTTCACAAAATAGATCCTGACTTTATGTACACCCTGTATAATGTCTGCTAATTTTCAAAAAAATTAGTAATTATCTAACCTAACCTAATCCAGTTATTTGGTTGAATAAGTATCTGGCCCTATTATAAAATTAAATTTTTTTTTATTTCAGAGAATTATATACTATAGGTAATTTAAATTACATAATTAATTAATTTTATATGGACATTCAAAAGTATGAAGAACTTCGAACCTGCTATCCTGTTTAAAGGTAAAGCTATGTACGTATATAAGTACCTTATACTAGGCTATAGGTACTACCCTATAGAATAAGTTCAGTTTTAAGAGTTAGATGAGTTTAATAGAATCACTTAACTTTGTGTATTTATTCATTGTGTACAGCAGTATGTACCCATGTGAAAATAAGCTTATTTAAACCTTGGAGCAAGGATTTTTTTGGCATCTGTATTTATTCCAATCTATAAATCAAATCACATTTTTTCTCATTGTAGACCTCTGAAACAAGATCAGTAGGTCCCAAATTTTATTTGTGCCATCTAAGCAAAAATAGCTTTTAACAGGGTTGGATACAATGAATAATTATAATTATATTTTGAATTAATTGATCCTAATTTCCATTAATTGTAATTGATTCAAAATAAAATAAAAATAAAGGTAATTGTACTTGATTTTTGAGCTATAACTGATGTAATTGATCAATTAATGTCAATTGTTAAAAATTATACCCCTAGATCTGGCAGTCATACATCATCCAATGAAAATAAACCTTTGATAGTTTTAGTTATACTTGGATATAGATATATATTTTTATAGATATATATTTATTTTAGATATATATTTATTTTAGATATATATTTATTTTAGATATATATTTAGATATATAGAATAGTTAGTTATACAGGGTGATATAAAGTCAGGATCTATTTTTGTGAAGCACTTGGAAATTATATGGAATTCAATCATAAAATGATAAAGTGGTAACATTTATTAAATAATTAAGAGTAGGATTCAATGTGATGCCCATCAGTATCCCTGCACAGCTCAAATCATTCCGCAGCATTTCTAAACACATTTTGGAGCATTTGCGGGGTTATGTTATCTGCAGCAGTTCGTATACATGTGTGTAAGTTTTCAAGACTCGTAATCTTCGTCTGATAGACGTGCGATTTGATAAAGCCCCATGCAAAGAAATTTGAAGGGTTAAATCTGGTGATCTCACTGGCCAAGGTCTGTTGCTTCTGCGTCCGATCCAGCGATTTGGAAAACGTCCATTTAGATAATCCTGAACAATTTTGGCATAGTGATAAGGAGCACCATCATGTTGATAGACGACGGGGATAGGATTGTTAGTACCATCGTCTATCAACATGATGGTGCTCCTTGTCACTATGCCAAAATTGTTCAGGATTATCTAAATGGACGTTTTCCAAATCACTGGATCGGATGCGGAAGCAACAGACCTTGGCCAGAGATCACCAGATTTAACCCCTTTAGATTTCTTTGCATGGGGCTTTATCAAATCGCATGTCTACCAGACGAAGATTACGAGTCTTGGAAACTTACGTACACGTATACAAACTGCTGCAGATAACATAACCCCGCAAATGCTCCAGAATGTGTTTAGAAATGCTGCGGAATGATTTGAGCTATGCAGGGATACTGATGGGCATCACGTCGAATCCTACTCTTAATTATTTAATAAATGTTATCACTTTATCATTTTATGATTGAATTCCATATAATTTCCAAGTGCTTCACAAAAATAGATCCTGACTTTATGTACACCCTGTATTTGTGAAATTGAAATCGATTCAGACAAAATTAATTGTAATTGCAATTGATCTTGAAATTGTGAAGTACAATACCAACTATAATTAATTTGAAGAAAAATAAAAAAATTGTAATTGTTTCCATTTTGTGTAATTGAACTCAACCCTGGCTTTTAAGCTACATATGTTTTTTCTTTTTAGATAAACATGGATTTCAGCAGTTTGAATATGGGCAGGTTCTGTTGTGACCCATTCAAAAAACACAAAGGAAAAGTGAAAAAAGGCATTCGTGCATTGACTAAAAATTTGATTGATCAAAATCCTGAATTGAAACTAACAAATAATCATAAAGCATGTGCAACCTGTCGAAATATACTAGCAAATCGTCCATCCCCAATGCCTGAATGTGAACCACTTGAAAAATCACCATTCACCTCATCAAGTGCCCCATCTGAGCTAGGAACCTTTGGAGATGTAGTTGAAATGCAGTATGAGCTTAGTAAATTCAATGTTTCATTGGCCACACTTGATGAGACCCCACTAAAACCGTGTAAACATTCTGACAGCACTGGTTACGCAAAGAGAAAGTTGAGGAAAGTAGGAGTTGTGAAAAGAAAGCTTGAACTTGCAACTAAACAACCAATTTCATGCAGTGACTCAGATGATACAGAACTGGAGATTCTTCAACAACTAAAAGAGAAATAATCAAGTGACAAGTCAAAGTGAAAAACTGACAATTCTTACTATCCTACCAAAAAGATGGACACAAGTAAAGATCAGAGAAGAATTTAAGTGCTCAGATTACATGGCTAGGCAAGCAAAGAGTTTGGTGAGGGAGAAGGGAGTGCTTTCAACTCCTAATCTGCATTTGGGGAAATGCCTGAATAGTGAAACTGCTGCCAAAGTAATTGACTTCTATCATTCGCCAGATGAGGGGTTCCAGCACAGGTGAATCAGTGCTTAACACCCGACCATCTCAGATCTTGCTTATTTTTGGTGTATAAGGTAAGTTTGTGCAAGAAAGCCAGCTGTGAAAGTTTCAGCTTTCTACGACCATTACTTCACGAGTTATGAAGGTCAGAAAAATCAAGGTTAAGGTCAAAATAGCTCAAGGTTGGCATCTTTGGATGCACCTCACACATTCACTAATTATCGTAACCATATGAAACTATATGTTTTTGGACTCAGAATGAGCTGTAGAATCCAAAATGCAACGAAAACAGCAATAGGAGAACAAATAAAAATGTTCACCCTTTTTCAAGGAACGAATTGACCCTTTGACCTTGAAGTTCACACATTTTGGGGAAACATTTCTTTACACAAAATGAAGTTCCACCATTGCACTTTTAATATAAACAATAAAATGTATCTTATTCACCATCTATACTGTCTTAAAGAATTTTTCAATTGGCTATTTTTCAAATTTCTGGTAAAATTGCCATATGTATATGCATATATGTACTGTACTGTTAAATAATATATTTTGTGAACATAAATTAATTACTTATTTTATGCCTTTCTTACAGATAAACAAGATGGGTAGAAAAGTTTGTGCTGATCCTCTTAGAAAACATAAGAAGAAGATCGAAAAAGCACTTGTGCCAGTCCGTAATACACTGCAAGGAATTCATGGATTAATATATGGAGATTACATTTGTAAAAATTGTGTTAATGATATCAATAAAATCAAAGCTGAAGACAAAAAAGTCTCTGATATTGTCTCAGATTCGAACTCAGACACTGATGCCACTGCCACAGAAAAACGTTCCTCTGCCTATGGGTGTACTACTGAAATAATGTTTGAAGATTTCCAAGGAGATTTAGACAATTCTTCCAATGCTGAATGTGACACCAGTGAAGACAAGTAAGTTTAAGTATTTTTAAAGTGTTAATTTATGTAGATATTATAGCAACAAAACATCAATATATATAACTACATGTATGAACAATACAACCTTTATATATTGACAAATTCAGATGTATGCATATCAATTTATATAATGAAGATCAATACAGTTATGATTATATATACAGTACAGGCATCCCCCGTTATACGATCGTTCGGTTTACGATTTTTCGCGTTAACGATTTTAAAAAAGTACCCCTATCTTTCGATTTACGATTGCCTTATTTCGCGTTAACGATCTCCAACTTGAAAGCATGTCGGGTGATTCCATAGTCTCGGTCGTTACATATTTTTTGTCTCGGTCGTTACCGTCGGTATTTCAATATAAAATTGAACATTTATCATACAATAAAGCAGACATATATCATATTATTGGTATTTATGACTTACCCTTCAATGTGTGTATATATATATAATATATGTATATATATACTGTACTGTATATATATGTAAATATATTCCATATAAATATATATAACTACGCAAAAGGGGAGAGTGCAGGAATGTTGCAAGTGATGACGTAATGTTGCAAAGGGGGGTGGGGTGTTGTAAATGGGTGTGGGTATTGCAAAGGGGGTGGGGGTGTTGCAAAGGGGGGTGGGGTTGTAAATGGGGTGTGGGTATTGCAAAGGGGGTGGGGGTTGTTGCAAAAATACCCCAAAGGGCCCTTTGTTGCCAACCGGGGTTGCAAGGGGCATGCAACTTGGGGGCCTCCCCCAAGTTATTCCCCCCAAAGGGCCGTCTTGGTCGTTACATTGTGCGATGTAACGACGAGACGGAAAATTATGTAACGACCAAGACGTACCTTTACAAGAGAAGTATAGGAGCTGGACTTAATTTTTTGTAATGGACACGTACCCCATAGGAAACTAGCTTTGCGATTAAGACAAATTTTTTTTTCGCTTCAAATAACTAAAGCTATATAAAAAATTCGGAAAAACGTCTCGGTCGTTACATACAAATGTGCCTTATTAGATATAGGCTCAGTTTTTATTGATTCGGTTAATGAAAGTTATTTTATGTGGAAATCTTTAAGGAAGACCTACTTTATGACATAAATAAGAAATGCCTATTATCCCTCAACTATTTTGGCCATGCGAGCTTTCAAAATTGAGGGAAAATATCACAATGATTATTTAGACAATAGTGCATTGTGTATGAACCTCAGTAACTTTGTTTCTAGATGCGATAGAGTTAAAAACTCTTCAGATTTGGAAACTAGAGACTCTTACCTATCTAATGATGTATCACATGATACATTTTGATGAATTTTGAATTTTCGACCTCAGGTTGACACTTTCATGCATCGGACTGATGCATCGTTGACGATTTGGACCGGATTTGAATACGATTAGGTGAGTGTTCATGTATAAATTGTCTTTTATTAAACACAATTTCTTACTTTCAGACACTTTTTGTACATAACAGTAAAATATATAGCAAAATAATAGTGGAATCTGCAAATTTTGGGGTCTTCCAGAATGTTTGGGAACGTATCCCTATTTTTCCCATAAGGCCTTCAGTTCGATATACGATCGTTCGATATACGATGGGGTTTTTAGGGACGCATCCCAATCGTATAACGGGGGACACCTATTTACCAAATTCATATGTAATGTACATGTACATCTATAGGCCTACAGTTGATTAAAAAAGTTATAACAATTTATTTTATTTGTTTTCAGAGGGTCTGTCACGAAAAGGGAGATCTTCAAAGGCTGAAACAAAATTTGAAATGGCATCAACATCCCTGAAGAGAAAGCTAGAAACTTCATATGACACAAGTTTTACACAAGAAAGTGAAGAAAAGCAATCTAAAATGGATGACAATAATTTGTGAGTACTGTATATATATCTGTAGTACCTTCATTAAAGTATACTAAGCCTATATATAGATCATATGTTTGCATATAAATTTACTCAAACATGTATATCATTTTCGCAGGCATGCAGGAGTGATGCAAGCACTCAAGAATGCCTTCAGTGAGACGACTGACTACAAGAGGAAGATTCAAATACTAACACTCTCACCATACACCATTCACAGAACAGCATCTTTCTTCAATGCATCTACAAGAATGTTTCAACCAGCCGCAAAATAAAGAAAGAACATGGCATA